>QLOY01012710.1:0-14649 GCA_003313965.1 Megacollybia marginata
TTTGGCTTGTTTCAAGTCAACCATAGATAGCTTGTGATTGGGAGAGTCTTCTGTAGTCAGGAGAACTTCGCTTAGTCAGTAGTTAACGCCCCACGAGGCTTCGAGACTTTTTATAGAAGTTTCAAGTTTTAGTAGTTCATTTCTCTAGTCTCCAAACTCGAAAGGAATACCTTAAAAGAGGTGTTTGGGTGTTGGATTTAGTGCTTGCAGTGTGTGTGTGTGTGTGTTAGTGTGAGTTGGTGTCAGCATCAGTTCATTTCGAGCACTTCCATTCCAGCACAGTCAGCCCGCCTCACACAGTGAGGTTCCTTTTCACTGTTTGGTCTGCTCAGCATGGAGACGTGCATTGCGGGCCTTATGGTCAGTATTCCACTGCTCAACAAGAGCCTCTGACACTGGCTTCGAGTACGACCATTGGGGAGGGACAGCTACTGATGGTGAGGGGTCGACAGCTTGCGATGGCAGTACACTAGATGTACAGACTACATGGCTTTGGCTGGCGCAGATGTAGCTCGGAAGATGTTCCACAGACAGTTGGCAGTGGGTCTTGCACATCTGCTTAGTACAATTTGGAGCTCTAATCGTACTATTGCAGCCAGGGTATGTACACTTCCCAGTGGACTGTGAGGTGGGTTGGGACAAAGGCAGCTGTGAAGATGAAGGGACAGGTTGAGATGGAGGGGGTGGTGGTGGCAATGGTTGAGAGAACAGACCCAGAGTAGGTAGTTCGAGTGGTGGAGGTGGGTGTCTATGGAACAGAGATGCTAGCCATTGCTCATTAATGCTGTCGTGGTCATGGTCATGGTCGTGGTCATGAGGGAGGTTCTCCTGTAGCATTAGGCGGGCCGACCCACATCATCCAGTTGCACGGTTGACACTGTTAACTGTGTGTTAGCCTTTGAAATGAGTGTGTAGAGACTTACAATTTGATACCAGAGCCCTCTGTTGGCTGGCATGTAGTGCCCGTTACAGTAGATGTGAGATGGGATGGCTTGTCCACACTTGGGACACAGAACAAAATGATGGACGCGTCTGGGGGCTTGCTGCTGCCTGGAGCGAGGCCGCCAATGCATAAATTATCGTAAAATCGTATAAGAGGTCGTAAAGAACGTGACGGTGTCCTCTTGAAAGTTATCTGAGGTCCCATGGGCTGTGGGACGTGGGGGATTGAAGAAAGGAACACTGTTGATCATGGACTATGTGTGACTAAAATCATGGTTGTGACATTGTGACAGCCAGTGTCTAAGATCACCTGTGAGTGTCTGGTGTCAGCCCCTAAAGAAAAAAACAGACACTGGCAGACACACATATATACTGGGGAAATGAGCAAATAAACATGCCCAAATCGGGAAGGTCAGTTGTACAAAAAAGTGAAAATTTGTAAACCTAGGTTTTTTGAGGCTGTGATTTCAACTATATGACTTGCATAGACTAGTATTCAACCCTATATTCAATTCCTATAGACCAGCCCTAAACACCTATACTACACGCCTATAGACCAGCCCTACACCTATACAGACCAGTATTCAATCCTTACAAAGACTTGCATAGACCAGCCCTAAACACTTGTATTCAACAACTAAACTTGTATAGACAGGTCAATACAAAGTTGAATACACTACAAAGTCAGCACAATTTGACTTAACTTAGGTGTGTTACGATTTTCCCTCATTTTAGCGCTCAAACACGTGCCTTATCAGAACCCTATTTCATTTCACATTCATGACACCTTATCTTTCATTTCCCTTATCCACTATCCCTTAAATTAACTTCGGATAGCTTATTGCAAGACATGTGGCATAGATAGCTTATCTTTTTCCCTTGTTATCTCTTTACTCCACTCACGCCTAGTCGTCAGTCAGATAGCCACTTCATATTTAAGCCTTTAGTTACTCCCTGTATTCTTTAGTTTTAGTATTATAAGATCTACTGAGTCTTTGAGTGGCCTGATAAGCTCTCATTTTGCTCGTTGCCTTACAAAATACTAAAACTAAGCTCTTTCACCTCACTCATCTCGATAGATAACCTCGCCTACATCCTACTCCTCGTCTGGCACATCGCTGTGCTCAACCTCATCTTCGACCTCATCAATGCCATCGTATCAACCGACACCTACATGTACGACAACAGCGCTACATCGGAGCAACTCGTTTGTAAACTCTCCTCATCTCATTTGGAAGTACTGTTGGCTAGCGGGAAATTCCCATCTTGAGATAGATGATAGTAAGCAGACCAGAAACACCGATCAAAAGGATTGCTAACCGCTTTAAGTGAACTATCCTCCCAACAAAGCGGAACAGGAGCGAAAACTCCGAAACAATCTTATACTCAGACGATACCACCAAACCCAAATCAAATCAAACTTTCAACCATACCTCACCATCCACTGACGTGTCAACGAACTAATCAGACAGTTCTCTAGACCATTCGATTACACTCCCAGAATTATCAGCCAGATCTACTACACAGATCTACTCACAGAAAACTGGGTCAACAAACGAAAGACATATGCAGACGCCAGCACTAACACAAACATTAAGGAATACAGAGATGCAGCTACAGGTACTGACCTTAAAGACTACGTATCATACGTCTCTGCAGCAACCCTCATCAATGCTCAGAAACACATCACTGAACTTGCGCAGTTAGCATCTACACAGACACAGGAACCAACACAGACAACAGCTTTGGATTCAACACAGCAGCGTGGTCGGAACCATACCAGACAGAAAACAATCAACTCCTCCTGGTGGAGTTAGAACCAATCAGAACGCTGATAGGAACGGTCAAGGGCGGGGTCTGCACAGGAGCGGGGCTGTCAACACCTGAGACAGGCACTAGAAGTGAGCAGATGACAAAGGTCTGAGGGAAGCTAAGCAGCAGCGATCCGCTAAACTATACCAACCAACCAACACCACAACACACACTACAACTAACTCCCACTAGATGCACTAGTCTCTCTTTATATTCCGGGGGTGTGAGTTAATGCTCTTTTAAGGATGTCACAAGAGGAGGCCTCTGCAGATGACTTTTTAGAGTCTTGTTACTGAGTATAAGTTGGAGTCTATCTTTAGAATAGAAGCCCCTCAGTCTCAAAACGTGCAAAGTTCGATCGCAAAATCAAACTTCCTTCAGAGTGGTTTGCTTGGGTTGCAAGACTTATTGCAAAGTTCTGTTCTTTTAAGACCTTAGATCAATGTTCAATTGATGGGTTCCAATCCCAACCAATCAAGGTTCAATTCCAGACAAGTTCTGTATTCCTGAGTTCACAAGACCAAAACTCTCAAGACCGAGTCTCAAGATCAAAACTTAGCAACCAATCTCGCACTTGAGATCAAACAAACAAACAAATGGTATTACACCGAGCCAAATACCTGAGGGTAGGCAAGGGGCGTTAATTCTCTACCGATCTACTAGGTCCTCGGGTCTTATATACTGTACAAAAATGATAAATATAGATGAAATGAAATGAAACTACAATGGCCATGCGTGTACTCGGTCCGATGAGTCAAAACTGATGAGAAATGACATAGAAAGGCAACACCACGAGTGGGTATCCATGTGCTGCACCACCAATCATGTCTTATTGGAAATGCCAACCTCCTCGGATTTGCTATTTCTGAAGAGGCGGCCGATCCTGTCCATATGCTACGCGTGTGTTGAAACACGTTTCACTGTTTTTTGGGTGAGTCTAGAAAGACCTATCGATTGTCCATGCATTGTGGCAGATGGTCAGAAGTCCTCTGAGACCCCTATGTCTGATGCTTCCTGTTCTGAGGGTCTTGTATTAGCAAGACTACCATGCGGTAGGGTCTGATGATGAATGCGATGCATAGTTAGGTGCCTTTCCGGGTCATTGCTGAACTCCATAGCTAACGTTCGATACTTCTCGTACAGATAGACATCAACTGATCAAGTAAATCAGCTAGTTAGGTTCCTCAACAATACTTGTCGCCTATTAGAACTTGTCTCTAAGTAATCCATCCTCAGTAGCCAGCTAAGTCCAAGATCGACAGCTAGTAACGAGTTTCGAAGCTCCGAGGGCGTTCAACTGTCAAGTCTCAATACTATAGACACTCTAAGCAAACCTGTAACCTCCCTTGGACTTCTAGGATAGCCTAGATAGAGGCTCTTGTCGATTTGTAGGCCTAGCCACATAATCGGTGTATCAATGCAACCATGATGTTGCAAATGCAAACAACAACACAACAAAGAGTCGCCCAGGTGATCTCTCAGGCAGAGAATCAAGTAACACAGGCACGATTGGAAGACTGGTTCATTACCAGTTGTAATCAGTTTAGCACAAGTAATATACGACTTTTGACGACTTGGAATGTTTTCCAGCTTAGCATCAGAAAGAACGAGTTTTACCTTGACACAGCCTCTGAGCTTCACAACTACAACATCATCACAGACCAAGAAAGGAAGAACCATATGTACTTGAGGAAACATTACACAGCTTACACAGACTACTCAGACACAATAGCCCAGACTACAACATCCACTCCGATCCGACTAGTCCATGGGCAGACGCCAATTTCAGCTCTGCTTGATCTAACCCGTTACATCAACAACATATATGGACCAAATCACTTTATAACCCACGTACAGGCAGATGGATCATATCACATTTATCGCAACATATATTCCAGAAATCCAATACAACCGAGACAGAAAATGTTTCGAACCAAAAGACGTCATCATTTCAACAGACTTTCTCGAAAAAGCAATAGAGGAATACTATGCTGACACCTCTGCAGAAGATCCCAAAAACATCCCAGTACCATTCAAAGAAAGCTTCTTTACTCCACCTGAATCACCAGAACCCGAAGCGTTACCAGAGATCCCATTCATTAAGAAGGAATCAATAGAACATACCACAACACTGAACTTTACAACCAACTAAGTCATCACTATGCACAGTTCGTTTTGAAACATGACTGACATTGACACACCAATGCCATCGACATCAGGAAAAGCCCCAGAAAAAATCGTATACACTACAGAACCACTGTACTATTACCCAGAAAAATACGACCATACAGACTCGCGTATCATATGACAGTTAGGATGGTATGTGTCGTGAAGGATGGAAGGAGACTACTATGTCCGCGTCCTTGGGAAATCGCTCGAAGGAGCCAAATACGAGATCCACAGGGACAGAACAGAATACTCTCTGGTTGGAGAGATAGTACAACTATTCGAATCAACCACAGGAATAATGGGCACCATATTAGCAGAACCAGTGAGCGGAGGAAACACCGTCATCATAACACCAGACAGCATTCTGAAAGATAAACCACCTGAACAAGTAGCGCCCACACCCACAGTAACCATGACAACCAGTTCCAAGATCAAAATCACTAGACCACCCAGGTTTACAGGCGACAAAAAGAACTGGGAAGGATTCATCTTAGCAGTTGACACCTATCTCATGGCCTATGTGGATGAATTCAGAGATGATGAAAGAAAGATATGGTTTGTCATATCATATCTCGGTACAGAAGATGGATCGCCATGCGTCGCATCAGACTGGCTCTGAAACTGGAAGGAATCGCACTCTTACAACGGCACCCTCGTGGCAAACGACTTCAAGAAGTTCATCACAGATCTCAAAGAAGCCTTTGAAGATCCGAATCTAAAAGTCAACACCGCTAACGAGCTTTGAAACCTTAGACAGGGGAAAGACACCCTGACTGAGTACTTCACCAAGTTCGAACTCAAAGCCGCCACTGCAGGATACCGACAGCTAGATGCTGTCCTCATCAACCTTCTTAAAAGCCAGGTATGATCAGAAATATGTGCAGAACTATACAGAGGAGGAATACCGATTCCCACCGACTATGCCGGAATGAAACAGAAGCTATACAACATCGAAATGGCACTCGAAGAAGAGAAATTGAGATTGAACGCCTTTCACACCAGAGCCCCAATTCCACCTCGACGTAACACATACACACCGCCACAACGACACAACACCACCTCCTCGGAAAACACATTGACACACACATATGGAGAACCCATGGACATTAGCGCAGGACGAACCAAACGGCTACTTGAATGCTGACACTGCAAGAAAATGGGTTGTCACCTCTCTAGAGACTGCAGAGGAGAATGTCCAGACTGTCACAGCAAACATCCCGGATGATGGTGTAGCCTCAAACCACCACCTCGACGACCTTTCACCACATGCACATTGGAGACAATCGATTTCTCCAAAATCACCAATGAAGAAAAAGAGCAGCTAAAGAAAGCTGTGGGTTTTTAGATGGGAGCGAAGCAGATGCAACTTTGTCATCCCCTGGTCAGGACTCTTATGCACATGTTTCCTGTCAAACATGTCCTGAGGCATTGTACAATAGGAATACATCTTTTTCACATGCACAAGAGTCCAGCATCAAATCAGAAAAATGGAAGACAATGATCGAAGAAGTCAAAGATGAAGAAACCACTTCTTCGGGTCACTTCCAGGAACAACCACAGAAAGAAGAAAAGAAGCCAGAACCTTTCACCTTGTTATGGGTTTTATCACAACTACGAAATCTTGCAGCAGAAGCAGGAATAGGAACATTAAAACAATGGGTACATGATCAGAAACAACGAGAAGTGGACAAACATCTTGTTCAACTACTATTGAACATCCCCACCAATGAAGCTTTAGACCGTCTAGAAGATCTCCACAAACCCAAACAATTTATCTTCAGAACCACGAAAACAGATCAAGAGCTGAATCTGCAGATCGAACTTCAAGATCTGGAGAAAGGAACTAGGTATCAAACTCAAGCGCTTCTCGATAGCAGTTGCACAGGCAGTTGTATCAGTCAATGCTTTGTCAAGGAAAAAGGATTAACCCTACACAAATGGGAACACCCAATCTCGGCATACAATACAGATGGAACTGAAAACAACAACGGAAAGATTACACATTACACAGAGATAAGAATGACAGTGGGAAAACACTCTGAAGTTCGAAAGTTCGCAGTCACCAACTTAGGGCAATCAGACGTATTCCTTGGACACGAATGGTTAAACTTCCACAACCCTGAAGTTGACTGGACAACAGGATCATTACAATTTACCAGATGTCCCGCTGTATGCGGATACACAGAAACGGAAGATGTAGAAGACGGAGACAGGATCTGGATGAAATATCCAAAACCACCTCGCAAAATTCAAAGGAACAAAGCCTTTATGCAAGCTTATCAGTCCATCTCCAATGCATTAGCAGAAGAGTTTGAGAAAAACAAAAAAACAGACCCCATTCCTGAACAATACAAAGGATTTGAAGAAGTCTTCAAAAAGACCGAATTCGATACACTACCGCCCAACCGACCATGAGACCACGCCATAGAACTAAAACCAGGGTCAGAACCAACAGGGTGCAAAGTATATCCTTTGAACCTAGAGGAACAAAAGGAACTAGATGTGTTCCTTGACGAACACCTTTGTACAGGCTGGATTCAACCTTCTAAATCTCCCATGGCCTCGCCATTCTTCTTTGTCAAGAAAAAAGACAGAAGACTGAGACCAGTACAGGATTATTGAAAACTCAACGACATGACCATCAAAAACCGATATCCTCTTCCCCTAATTCAAGAACTCGTAAACAAGTTAAAAGGCGCCAAATATTTCACTAAACTTGACATACAATGGGGATACAACAATGTACAGATCAAAGAAGGAGACGAATGGAAGGCAGCATTCCTAACCAATCACAGACTATTCGAACCACTAGTAATGTTCTTCAGACTCACCAATTCACCTGCCACATTCCAAACCATGATGAACGAACTCCTACGAGACCTGATCAATACTGGAAAGGTTCTCGTATACATCGACGATATTCTCATCTTCACTGACAACCTTGACGAACACCGCAAACTCGTCCATCAAGTTCTATCCATCCTAAGTGCCAACAAACTTTACCTTAAACCAGAATTTGAAAAACAACAAATAGAATTTCTAGGGTTAATCGTTGCAGAAGGAAGAGTCAAAATGGATCCTATCAAAGTCAACAGCATTCGAGAATGGCCAGTACCCACCAACAAGAAAGAACTACAACAATTCCTAGGGTTTTGCAATTTCTACAGACGATTCGTAAAAGATTACAGCAAAATTGCCAAACCTATGACACAGCTAACAGGAAATGATGTATGGAAGTGGGGAACGGAACAACAAACAGCCTTTGACACGCTAAAGAAAACCATCACGACAGCCCCCTGTCTCCAAATACTGGAAGACGAAGGACAATTTAGAATAGAAGCAGATGCATCCGAAGGAGCAATCGGTGCAGTAATCTCACAACAGATAGAAGGCAAATGGCACCCGATCGCCTTTCACTCCAAAGCACTCTCACCCACAGAACAAAACTACGAGATCTATGACAAAGAGATGCTCACCATCATGGAGGCACTAGCAGAGTGGAGACATTTGCTGTTAGGAGCCAGACAGGTCTTTGAAGTTTGGACAGATCATCAGAACCTACAATACTTCTGACAACCCCAGAAACTTAATTGACGCCAAGCGCGATGGGTGACAGAACTTGCAGAATACAACTACACACTTCACCACAAACCGGGCAAACAAAATCAACAAGCAGATATACTATCCAGAAGACCAGATCATGACATGGGACACAAAGACAATGATAACATCACCATGCTTGCGCCTATACATTTCAGAGCGCTAGAAGTGATCATTGTCCACGACCCACCAGAATACCTACCAGAGCTTAAGGATCTGTTACAAAAACTAGATCCCTCAGCCAAACAAGCCCTGGAAGGTAAAGACAAGAAATGGAAAGAATCTGACGGATTAATCTTCTACGACAACCGAATATACGTGCCCAAGAATCACAAATTACGCGAATGGATCATTCGAGACCACCACGACAACCCACTGGCAGGACACCCTGGGAGATACAAAACCCAGGAACTCATCCAGCGAAACTATTGGTGGCCTCAAATGCAAAAGATGATCCGACAATATACTGATGGGTGCATCAAATGCCAAGAAGATAAAATCGACCGACAACCTCTACACGCCCCTCTTAATCTTCATGACACACCCAAACAACCATGGCGAAAAGTCACAGCAGATATGATCGGACCCCTCCCCGAATCCAACGGCTTCAATGTGATCGAAGTCTTTATGGATACATACAGCCACTGCATACACGTAGAACCTACACACATGGAACTCAGCGCAGAAGGATTCGCTAATCTCGTACAAGATAGAGTGATCCGATATCACGGTCTTCCAGAAATCTTAATCTCAGATCGAGGACCCCAAACGGTAGCAAAAGCATGGGATCAAATATGCAAACAACTCGGTATTAAACGACATCTATCCACAGGTTATCACCCTGAAACGGACGGTCAAACAGAAAGGGCAAACCAAGAAGTAGAAGCATACTTTTGCCTATTCGTCAACTACCTACAAGACAATTGGAGCGAATGGTGCACCATCATGGAATTCAGTTACAACAATTGGGTTCATTCCATGACAAAACAATCACCTTTCTTCATCGATCACGGATATCATCCTTACACCGGAACAGAGTTACAAAGAGATCAAGTACCTTCGGCCACTGAATGGGTAAAACGGCTCTCTAACGCAAGACAAGAAGTGGAAGCTGCCTTAGCCCTAGCAAAGGAAGCTATGAAACAACAATTCGACAAACACCACTCTGTGTCATGAGATTATAAACCCGGAGACTTAGTGTGGCTGAAAGGGACAAACATCAAAACTCAATGACCTGCCAAAAAACTGGATCACCTATGACACAGACCTTTTGCAATCACAGAAAAAGTGGGACAAGTGGCTTATCAACTCAAGTTGCCACAAAATCCCACTTGGCGACAAAAACATAACGTGTTCAATGAAAAGTTACTTAAACCCTTCATCAAACCTTCCTTTGACATTCAACCTAACAAACCACCACCACCACCAGATTTAGTCGAAGGAGAAGAAGAGTTTGAAGTCGAAGCCATCGCAAAAAAGGTCAATATATTGAATATCTGGTCAAATGGAAAGGTATCTCCAATGCAGAAAACTCCTGGGAACCTCATGGAAATGTCCAACATGCTGAAGAAGAAGTGGAGAACTTCCACAAAACACACCCTACTAAACCGAAACCAACATCTTCAAATTGAGGAATCATTATTACTTCCAACCGAACTATCCTCGACTCCTTTAAACCAATGTTCCAATTCACCACACCATCATGGGGACCATGATCTTAAAGGGGGGGTAATGTTACAATTTCCCCTCATTTTAGCGCTCAAACACATGCCTTATCAGAACCCTATTTCATTTCACATTCATATCACCTTATCTTTCATTTCCCTTATCCGCTATCCCTTAAATTAACTTCAGAGCAAGACATGCGGTATCTTTTTCCCTTGTTATCTCTTTACTCCACTCACGCCTAGTCATCAGTCAGATAGCCACTTCGTATTTAAGCCTTTAGTTACTCCCTGTATTCTTTAGTTTTAGTATTATAAGATCTACTGAGTCTTTGAGTGGCCTGATAAGCTCTCATTTTGCTTGTCACCTTACAAGGTGGGTGTTCTATAGACCTCCATCCAAGTCTTTGATTCCAGATTTGAGGTCTACTCTATTGGCAAATTTACTGAGAATGTTTATCAGCAGATCAATCAAGAAATGAAAAAGTGTGAAACCAGATGCATTGTAAAAGTGGTTGACCTGGGCATCCACTTTCACACTTTTTCATCTCTTAATAGATAAATCTGCCAATAGAGTGGACCTCAAATCTGGAATATTGAAGCCATCAAAGACTTGGATGGAGGTCTATAGAACACCCACCTAAGTTAAGTCAAATTGTGCTAACTTTGTAGTGTACTGTATTCAACTTTGTATTGACCTGTCTATATAAGTTTAGAGTTTAACTATTGTTGAATACAAGTGTTTAGGGCTGGTCTATGCAAGTCTTTGTATAAGGATTGAATACTGGTCTGTATAGGTGTAGGGCTGGTCTATAGGAATGTTGAATACCAGTCTATGCAAGTCATTACAGGTTGACTGCAAGTCTATGCAAAGTCTATGTAGGAATTGAATACTGGTCTGTATAGTGTTTAGGGCTGGTCTAGACAAGTTGAAAATACAAGCAACATATTCTAAATCATCTGTCTCATGGCTACTTTTAGTTATTTACAGCTGATAAGCAAAGATAAAATAAGGTCATGTGATCTGTCAGTGATGACCAATAAATTTCTCATGGTCACACTGTCATTCCCACCATTTATATTTTTTTGTCTGATTTTTTGTAATTTTTCCAGTTTGTTTACATCTATTTATAATTATTTACAGCAATAATATGATATGTTTTTATATTTGAACTGCCAGAAATGGTAAGGCTGCAGAAATGCTATGGTCATGTGCTACTTTTCCTTTAATGAAGATTTGACAGAGTGTAGGCCTTTTAAGCCTACCTGGCAACCAGGTCCCTGGGTAGTAGCTGTTTGTGGGATAGACAGGTGTAATCCAGCATAGAGATTGGGTGATGGATCTTGTGTATCATGATTCATAGTTTGAATGGTGAATCAAGTGGTGATTACATTCGATCCATTGAGATCTTCTATGTCATCCCAACTGGAATGTACTATGGTCAAAGAATTCATCTTCCCTTATCACATGGGAGGTCTAATTCCTTGTTATTGAAACATTTCATCCTTCATGGTCTGTATGTCCTTCTGACCTTGTGCTTTTGGCACTATTCATGGTCTTCCCTGGGTTCAACCAGGTCAAAGGCCTCATTGGTCTAGAAGTATGTGTAACTGGCATAGATGGTTCCCAACCAGATGGTTATAACATGCAATCGAACTCTGCAGCTCTGCAGAGCCTACTAGATGAGTTCAATTTCCAGTACAAAGCTCTAGAATTGTAAACCAAGAGGTCTGGAACTTTCCAGTGGTATTAAGGTTTCAATGGCATGTCAACAGTAATTGACTTTGAAAGGGACTTAGGACCACTAAGGGGAATGTCCATACTGACTACCTATGAACCAAAATGTCCATGTTATACAAAGGGTGGATGGTGCACAGAGGGGCCATAAGCCCAAACATAGAGAATGCTTCTTCCTGAGCTGGCAGCTGTGTACAATTGCAGGGCCTGGCCTAGGGTATAAGAAAGGGATGCCCTATGTAGTATACATTGGGATGGTAAAGGTAGCTGTCAGTTCAATGTCAGTGGAAGCTACTACCCAAGTATCATAAGAACCAAACTGTACCATTCAGGGCCCATAATCTAATGAAAGTATGCAGTCCACCTTACAGCAGACTGCTTACCTGCAGCATGAATAGTGTACATACTGGTAGGGCTGGTAAGTAAAGGTGTAAATGTCCTACTCATGCTGTAAGGCTTGGCTTGCATATAGAGCAAGGCTAAAGAGCAAAGTAACTAAGTACTCAAATTATCCCTGGTCTACATATACCAACTACTTGGTCTGTGCATATATAACTCAGCCCACAGGGCTAGCTTCTATCTACTGCAGACACTAAGCAACAACTGCCATTTCCCAGAGGGATATTGGCTATTGGATGGAATAACCTAGGAGTATATGTAATAACTCCATATCTTTTTGGTTGATAGCATGTATTCCAGTATGTTGGTGTTTATATCAGACATGTGAGTGACACAGTGTCATGACTACAAACTTTCAACAATGTGATTGTAATCATTTATGTTGATAATGTGATCTTTATAGAATCAAACAAGAAGCTTCTCATGCAAAAAAAGCAAGAGTTCATTACTGTTGGGATCTTGAAGAATGTAAAGAATTTTTTGGCATGACAATAATGAGAGGTAAGTCAAGGAGAATTCTTACTCTAGGCCAGAAGTCATACCAAGTGAAAGTTCTGAAAGTTCTTAAACATTTCAACATGAAGAATGCTAATATAGCTCAAACTTAATTACCTGCTCAATCAACTGGGTTTCATGAAGCATTACCAGTCAATTATAGGTTCTCTTACACTTGATATAAGGCCAGACATTGCATATGCAGTTATTAATACTCAGTAAATCCATCAAAGCAGCATTTATGCTGCTAAGCACATCATGAAATATCTGGCTGGTACTACTAAATATAAATCAGTCTTTGATGGAAGATTGACAGTATCAGCTCTAATTGCCTTTACTGATTCAGACTGGGCATCAGATGAAGATGATAGACTGGTTACTTCATTAAAATTGCTGATGCAGTGGTTGTCTGGAATTCTCATAAGCAGATGGCTATAGCATTGTCATCCACTGAAGCCAAATACATGGCTTTGTGAAATTGTTGTAAACAGGTGATATGGGTTCAAAACCTGTTTAACAAACTTGGAGAACCATACAACACCAATGGTTGGCAATAAATGAGACTCTCTATTTATAGCCTTGAATCCTGTTGCTGACAAACAAACCAAGCACATTGACATACATTTTCATTTCATGTCAAGGTAGTTATGATGCATGTACCAAGATTGCTGATATTATCTTGGTTATGTATAATTTAATTATTACCCTTAACTAAGATACTATGGCCCACCTTAAACTGGCAGACACTTAGTTCTAGTGTGACCATGTCACTCATGTGTCTGACATAAACACCAACATCATACTGGAATACATGCTATCAATCAATAGGAAAGATACAGAGATATTACATATACTCTTAACCAATAGCTAGGAACTGGCTGACTAGTACTGTCTGCAGTAGATAGCTGACTGATGCACTGGTAGATAGTTGTAGCACAGAGTATTATTAGTCTGTAATAGGCATATAAGCACTGTAGTTTCACTAGAGATAATTTGAGTACTTAGTTACTTTGCTTGCTTTACATGCAAGTCTTACAAGCTAACCCAACAAGGACATAAGTAATCATTTACCCTTTACCAGTGTGTATCATGAGAATGCCTGCTTAGTGTCACCTATACACTTTTATCATTAGGGAAGGACATCAGATTTACTGGCCAGACAGGCAAACTATTGGAGAGAGAAGTATGAAATAGCTGACATATTCGGATACAGAACTAGATAAACTCATTCAGCATCCCACTTCTAAAAATTTGAATCAGAACTCACTAAATACCCAGACTCAGCTATCAGTACTAGCTCTAGAACCATCCTCTCTGACTTCTACACACTCTACACTGCCTTCAAAAGTCATTTTATAATATTCTGATCCAAACCTGAACCAACTGGCAGCACCTGACCACTTAGGTGAAAATTTTCAACCTAATAGTCAGGACTGGGGGGAATGGGAGAAAGCAGTGAAAATTAAGTATAACACTTCAATCAGCACATGGACTTCAACAGATTGGCTGATCAGGTATAATGTTGTTGGTTGCAAGTAGGTCTTGTGCTGGAAATAGATCCACAGAGCCTGGTTAACTGCTAAAGGTTTTACTCAGGTGGAAAATGTTGCACCTGTTGCAAAATTAGCCTCAATTCAATCAATCCTGGCAATAACAGATGGCTGATCAATCCCATGGTGCATTCCTCAATGGCAAACTCAATCAATTGCATCAGGAAAAACCCTTTTTAACCTGGATGCCTCAAGGTTGACCTGGATCAACCTATGTCAACCTTGGTCAGTCCCAGGTTTAAGTCTCAATTTTCAGGTCAGCCAGGTCAACCTAAGTCAT
>QLOY01012710.1:14699-28557 GCA_003313965.1 Megacollybia marginata
AGATCAGCTCAGGTTGACTTAGGTTGACTCAGGTTTACTCAAGTTTGCCAGGTTTGCCAGGTCAAAAAGGGTTTTTCCTGATGTGATTGATCAGCCATCTGTTCTGAGATGTGATTGCCAGGATTGATTGAGATCATCTATATGGAGCAACCAGCAGAGGCAGATAGAAAAAATTATGTGCAAAAACAATTTATGGTCTGCACTAGAGCTCGTGATTTCAACAGTCACACCACTTAACATTCTTACATTGAGTCTGTACTTCACTGTTATCATATGCATAACTCAACATGCCAATAGATCCTCATATCCAACTCACATGTGACCAATGCCCTGCACTCAAATTAGATGAATTCAAGGAAATGAAACTCACTCCTTACCAAGCAGCTGTTGGCTCACTCATGTGAGCAGCACTTGCAACATGACCCAACCTTGTGTATGTGGTCATAACACTATTCTAATTTAGCGATAGTCCTGGATGTGTTCATTGGAAGGCTCTGAAATGTGTTTTGTGTTATCTCTATGAAATGGTGATGGGGGCAACATCAGACTTGAAGGATATGTGGATGTAGACAGGATGTCTCAGGAACACAGGTCAGCTAGTTATATCTTTTCAATTGACAGTGGTGATATTCCAGGAAGCAGGAAATTGTTGCATTGTCCACCACAGAGATACATTGCACTCATACATGCTGCCAAGGAGGCACTCTGGATTCAACATTTTTATCCATCAGACTCTACCCTGCTTTATTCCCATTCATTCTGATTCACAGACAATCAACCATTGCTCTTGTATATGCTGAAGTTGGTCAGTATCACTCACATACCAAGCACATTAATACCAGATACCATTTCATTCATCACACCATACATAAATCTTTGATCAACATTATTTATTGCCCTACTGACTCTATGATAGCTGACATTTTTACCAAAGTGTTACCTGCAAGTAAGGATACTGTGTCTCAGACTCATTTGATTGAGAGGGAGTGTTGAAAATCAATTCAAATATGTCATTAACTCATATTGACACAATATTATTTTTTGGGCTCCACCTGCTAGTTCAGGCTTAGTTTAGTTCTATTCAAGGTGGACATTTGAAGAAGTAGGGTATGTTTACTGATCTCAATCAGGTTCTTAAGCTTGGAGTACTGAGATTTGCATTGATCTAGTTGTGAGATAGGGTGATTGAGATAGAGTATCTAGTGGCTTTGCTGCAAAAGATGATTTGGCAGTGATTATTACTACCTTCTGCTAGTCTTGACAGTCTTCTATTAAGTACTGACTACTGCACTCTGCATTCAGATCAGCAGACAAGAAAGAGGAACAGATGGTCTTAAGAGGGGACAAAAAGAGTTCTAGTGGAATCTAACACACTGCTCTCAAAAAAAACAGTTTCTACCACACCTCTTTGCCCTCTCAGCTGAAGAAGGTCATGCTGTTCCCTTGGCCAGAAAGCTGGTTATACAGGTCAAATCACAGAAACATAGTTTGAATATCACTAAACCTATAAAGGATAAACATTAGTTTCCCATGATGTTTTTACAGTTTGTTTTCATTCTTCTGTTAGTAATACAGCAAAAAAGTGTAAAATATCAGAATGAGACTGTACAATACACATAGTATTCAAGCTTTTTATGTTCAAGCAAATAAATTAAAAGAACTTTTGAAGAGTTTCTTTATATGAAGATTATATTAGTGTGCTGGACAATAATAGATGTAAAAGGCAAGATAAACAATAATAGCAAGAGTGGTGATAGCAAATATAGTAGTATCAATAACAAGTATAAGGTTGTCACATTGATCCTGATCTGTATTCGAGGTTGATGTTTTCAGGTTTGGTAATTGTAATAATAGCAATGGTCATTGCTTGTAAAGTGAATAGTCTTAATATTTTGTTAACTCGTAGAGATTACAAGTTGTCTAATATTAAGACCAGCAAATATCTAATTGTTACTGGTGTTTTATACAATGACTGATCTGTGCTTCTGTAAATAGAATAGCCAGTCTACTACCCAGGCTTATAATTCTTTTATCCTGACAATCCAACAGGGCCCACTACTTTGAAGTAAGACTGTCACAATCTTAGCTGATATACATAATCAGTTGGAATAGGAGATGATAGTCCATTGCACACAAGAACAACTGGGGAAAGGTGAGCAAATAATGAACATATACAATATCGACTGAGTGCCTGCAGAATCAGAGCATTCTGTTGAAGCCATGAGCAGTAATAAACACATGTAACCACAGCTATTGAAAGCAGATCATGGCTATATTTAGTAACAGTCATAACTAATAATGCATAAAAAGGACAACCTTTAGGATGCATCAGATCACTGGATCTTGAAATAGGGCATATTTAGACCCACTACTAAAGTAGTGGGAATACAAGCTATGTTCTTATTGATATAGAGCTTATTCCATTATTATCATGCACTACTATTAATTCCAGTTCGAGTTTTTGTCCATTATTCATGATTCTCAGATGAAATGCTGAATATATGTTTTCAATTGCAATTTTGACAGAAAATTAAAGTGCAATCAAAACCTCTTTCATATTTTGTTTGCCATCAAAGAGGGCTGTGAAAGGGACATTTTGTAACTTACAGATGAAAAACACCAGCTATGTCAAGGAAAAGCATTTAAACAGCTGCCTATCTAAAACTAGCTACATGAATCTGACTATAAGCTCATCCAAGCTATAAAGAGCATATGCTCTAGTTAATATCTAATGCTAAAGCTTAATTGTATCACAACTGCATGCAAGTAGTGAGAGAATAGCAGCTATAACAAAAATATCACAAAATCAATAAGCCTGTGTGTGATACAAGATAATCTGACTCATTTTACTTTATCAACCATGGCTATCATCCTTATACTGAAATGTTATATTGACTATAAGAAAGAAGTATAAAAAAGGAGATCTGTTTAAAAAATATTTAGCTATAAAAAATCAATTTGGTAATAAAAGACTTCAATGAAGAACTGCCTTTGATGTTTAACCCAGTAGAAAACATTCAATATAGGCACATAGATTTAGTAGTCACATTATATTCACCAGTCTTGGCTATCTTTGAACATCTATCTCCATCCTCTAGTGCTACTATCCAGTGTTCAGTTATTTCTCTATTGAGCCATGGTAGGACTCTGTCTCATCTTATAAAATTTTATTTGGGCTCTATGGGCCTTCTGCCAACTTTGCTACAGACTGCTATGGATGTTTGTATCCTTGAAGTGGTCAGACACAATAAGATGTATCCTTCTTAACTATAGGCTGTTTGGGTTTATTGAACTCAGTCAACAATAATATTACACTCCACTGATAGCTGTATCTCTGTTAGAGAGGCAGATAGTAGCTGTTGTAGTAAAGTTAGCCTTGTAAACCTGAAGTTGACTTGAGTTGATATTGTTAGCCCAGGCTTTTTGTAAGATTCATAATGTGGTCAGTCACAAACAGCCAACACAACTTATATTATTACTGAAATGTCTAAAATCTGGTGGAAATGGAGCAGCAGAAAGGTGAACATATATAGATTCTCACTATAGAACAAGAGCTGGTTATTATATTAATTTAATAATACGAACTAATTTGGCTAGTGTAAATAATGCCAAGGTTTAAAATACCATTATAAAACTGCAAAAACCAGCACTTACACTGCTTTAACACTTATGTTCTTAATATGGGCTGAAACACTTGGTTGAAGGATCATTACATGTGACACAAAATTGCCATATACCACTGCAGCCAGTTAATTAGAGCAATGTAACCTCTATCAGTTTTGATCTAGGTCAACCTCAAGTTTACTGAGGTCAGCTCAGAGTCAACACAGGGTCAACTCAGGTCAACCTGGATCAACTGGATCAATCCAAGAAAAACTGAGGTCACCCATGGTTTATAAACAGCCTAAAACAGAAATAATTTTAATTAGTGCCTTTATCAAAAAATCAACCACTACTAACTCAAGGATATGATTACTGAATGTCAGGCATCCACTAGAACCACATCTTCTATAATATAACCTGCTGCCTTTTGGGACTTTATCATGAACCTAGCATGCCTCCAGGACAATAGTTGAAGAGATCTTGCACTCTGAGTGGTAGAAGTGGGAGAAAAGACTAATATCAAGTACATTAATAGTACCCCTCCTTATATACAGCTATAGTTACACCTTCTGACTTGAAAGGTAAGCCTCTTGAAAGATAAGAGAACCAGGACAGTGGATAGAACCCTGAAACTAGAATAGGTACCACTAATGGAGATAGAGATGAGAAAGACTAACTAAATGGAGACAATGTGGAAATAGGAGATAAGAGATAGGAATAAGCGAAGTCTTAGATTTTATTCCAAAGCTCTCTTGAACTCTCAAACTGTAACACACTGCCAGTGAAGAGGGAGCTGAATATAATGGGGATCATGAAAGAGAGTTTTTCACAGTGCCACAGTGTCCATCTGGTGAGATACTGATGCTCAAACTTCTGAATCAGTTTTGGTAGAGCAGAGAGGAAAAAGCACACATGATCTTGAGGCAGAGAATGTGAGGATGTCTGAGTCTGAATAGGACACATACTTGGGATTCTATGAGATTGGGGTATGGGTGGAGTGGAATTTGTATTTCTTCAACCAGGCCCTGGGAAGCTCCCCTAGGTCTGGCAACCAAAATCCATTAATCTGGCCTCAAATTCACAAGTTTTGAGGGGCTGATGCCTGTGATAATTAGTGATAGAGAGTGTTTCACCCTCTTTAGCAGAAAGAGCCAAGACTGGGGAACCCTCCATTGTCAATCCAACTGGTGCTATATGCAACCTTGTGCTAAACTTTACATAGTATTGATGGACAGAGCACACTGATACAGGTTGGATTCGGAATGATATAAATATATATGATCTAGATAGTACCTAGAATAACATGTTTGGTTAGCTCCCAACTGAGAGCAGGACCCATTCCACTCCCATACAGATAAGGTAGACTGCATATAGACTCAACAAACATCAGGTGATCAAGTGTGACATGAAGAAAAATCTGTAGTAATTACTCTTGGCCCTTGATCCGAATTCCATTGCACAGTTTTATGAAGAGTATACCTCTACCTATTTCAAATATCAATATCTGCACTCCTTGGGAACTAGTTCCAATTTTAGTCTGCTTTTCTGACCATAAGCTCTACTAATGCCACCAGCAAAGTTGCCTCCTCCCTGAGTCATTGTGAGAAGACATACCTGAAAAGAATCATTGGAGCCTGTGCCTCTTGATGTGATGTGACAGTAATCAGTTGATCTGATACTTAGTGTACAGATTTGCAAACTGATCTCTTTGTTTTGGGTGGAGTGCAGGCTGTATGGGCTGCCAAGAGGTACTGAAGTCATAGATCTATTCCTCCAGCTCAATAAGGCTGGAATAGGTCAAGATGGTACAAAATAGGAACTAGTCACTCAATATTCACTTTTTTGGCTCAATTTTTTAGAGAATAAATATACATAACTGTGCAATGAAAATTTTATATCTAGTCTAGAAAATATTCTACACCTCCACTCCATCATTAGTGCTTTTACAGCTGTGATGGGATATATTGGGATCTGGGACAGGACTTTCTCAGTCAAAGCCAGGTAGGAATCCCTTTGCTGCAAAAGGAATTTTGGATCCAGGCTATGTGGAATTGCTGTGCTTCCTAGAACTTTTGCAAATTCCATTGCTTCTGAGCAGCTTAGGATGCCTTCAAGCCAAAATGCTGAGAGTAGCTGACAGGGTCCATGAGTGATGAAGTGTCTGGACTACAGTACATACCTGCCAGTGGGAAACCTTGTCAGGCCAGAGATCAGCCAGCTCTTCTATAACATGCATGAGTCAGAACTGATGGGTACATATTACTGATTGTTTGGGGGTTCATGCTGAGATGCTGAATGAATGTGGGATTTCCATCCTCATAGTCACCATATAGGTCTTTTGTATGCTGATCTTCAGCAATTTGCTTCACAAACAGTGAGGTCTGCTAGCAGGGAAGGTAGTGTTGCCTCCAGACCACTTATATTGACAAATAATTTAGCACCAATGAGGTCACCTTTCATTTTGTAAATAGCAACTGGTTCAGGAAAAGGCCCACCAGGCTGTTCCCATGGCAGATAAAACATGAAAGTCTGTACCACTGGCACTGCCAGTAGACTGGATGGTGATGGGGCTGGGCAGGCTACTGAGCTCTAAAGCCACCTGATACACTGTTGTGTTCTAGCTGCTGGTCACCACAGAATTGAGGAATACAAGCACACCAGCAGGCAGTGATGAGATTTGAAGTGTCTTCTGCAGGGTGAGAGCCCAAACTAGGCAACCTTGTAAGAGGTGGAAGTGCTCAAGTTTCAGGGATTGTTAAAAGCCTTTGATGTGTCTTGCTGTTGTTGAGTTCCATTCTTCAGTGCTCCACATTCCATCATCTATAATAAGTTGATGATTGAACTTTGAAGGGGGGGGAAGGAAAGGGGTTTAAGGTTTTTTCTAATTCAGTCAAACATCTGTAACCATGGCTATTGTCAGCTTTGAGAACTTGAGACATGGGGGTGCTGAAGCCTCAATAAAGTCTGGAAGGCTGGCTATAGCACATAAAAAGGTACTAACATGCAGCACCTGTAGAGTGCCATCAGATGCTGTTCAATTTAGCCACTCTCATTGTCCATGAGTTTTATGCAATGGTAGGTAGTGAGAGAGCATTCAAACTTGGTTCTTTCAGTTCTGCTACCATCTGTGTTTTTTTACTATGCCATGTCACCATGATATCCAGCTGAGTGTGGAGAAAGAAAGTTGAGAGAGAGAGCCACTGGCCCATGTTGACTTTAAGTGGATGACAACAACTATCTGGTTTCCAGATCATTTAAACTTTTCAAGGGTTCAGAACATTCAGATCTGGCTGAGTACTTAATCTTCATGCAATGTTCCCTTTATGCAGGCCCAAGGTTAACAGACAAATTCTTTTTTCAATCTGTTCTCTGAGCCATCTCTTGTGTCACAATTAGTACCTGACTCTGCTATCATCACTACAAACCCAAGGCCTTGGGTTTTTACCAACATTTGATTACACCTTCAACCTGATGCATGGCATGCTCAGTACAAGTCTCTTATAACTGCTTTCAAGGTTCATACACCAGCTCAGGGAACTCATCTACACAACAATATAATATACGATTCATTTCTACCTAGCATAATAACCACTGAATGTTGACAGTGAGTTTGATTCAAGTTTGACCTACAGAGTTGTAATTGTGCTCATCTGATAATCTTACTTGAGAACATAGCACTTGTTCCAGAAAGTAGCATGGAAATTGGACTAGTCACTAACTCACGTGAATGTGCATGCTAATCCAAAGCATTCACCACTGAAGCTTTGAAGTACAGAAAAGACTATTGGGGGATGTCTGTCATGAACATACCTATGAGGCTATATAGTTATATACAGGGATTGCCTAAGGTGTTGCCACTGGAAATTTGTGATGCCCAGAGTGGCTGCTGCCAGTGCCTTGTAAAGACACTACTTGTGGTGCAAGAGGAGGAATGATGTATAATTGAACACAAAACAATATACAGTTGGACTTCTTATCTTTCTATTTTCCTTAAAATTTCAGATGTCTGGCAAGGTTTTCTGAAATACATTCCTTGTGTTTCAGTAAATATCCTAGTGTAATTCTTTAATTGATGAGGTCATAAAGCATCCTCTGTCACAACTAGATCTCTGGCTGTGGCATACAATTTGGTCATTGGCCCTTCCCTTGCCTCTTGGTAATTGGCAAGTCAGAGTCCTGGCCTTGGCTGTGAATCATTTCCTCTCACTCATATATGAGGAGGTGTTCTTTAGTGGATTCTAGTATCTAATTAGGCCCTTCTCCACAGTCACCTTCAACAACATACCCCAGCTGTTTGTAATTCTGGCAGCCACAAATCTCCTAGGCCTCAGGCTTGGTTGGCTTGGAATCACCAGGGTTTATCCACCCATAAATCTATCTGAAGCATTGCAGAGATCAACAAGGAATCCAAATACCTGTTATTAATGGCTCTGTCCATGTAGGGTTTGAAGTCATCTATACAAATTCAGAGCTACTGTGAAATTCATTATAGGCTCTTCAGAAAGTGTCAAAAGATATGAGTGGGAAATTAAGGGAATCTGTATTAACTTTGTATCTGGAATAAGTATGTACATGGGAGTAGTGCAATTTTTATATATTCATCAGTTTTCCAGTTGTTGGTTGAGAACTGCATGAAAAAAGGTTTTGAAATCTCAGTATGTGCTGACATCAGACAATGTGAAATAGGCCTATCAGATAGATGAGGGTAGAAACAAGAGAGTAGCCTTGTAACCAGGCCTGTCTGAGGGGAAGTGAGGAAAACCTCATCAGAGCCTGGTAAAGCTCTCAAAATAACTCACCTGCTAACTTCTGTATTGATGGATGATCATGTGACCTTATTTTACAAATCCCTGTGATTCGTACTGGTCTGAATAAAATCTCAAAAGTATCCTTTTATAGTAACTGCGGTAAGTCATGACCCTCACGTGTCTCAGGAGAGTTTGCTCACAAGGCTCTGTACATTCCACATTCCATTGTGCTTTCTGTTCTTTGTTCTGTCGCTCCGTTTTGTGCCCTGCGATCTGTGAGGATGTAAGGTGTCATAGGGCTTGAAACATGTACGGTGATACAGGACCATCAGTACTGGATGGCACCCATATCGTTTCAAGATTTTGATGGCTGCTGTATGGCTGTATTGTGTACAGGTAGATACTGGGTGTATGATTGCTGAGGATTGGGCCATCAAATTAGTTTCTAAATGATATTTACTCCATTTATAAACAAATTTAAATACAAATATGCATCACGTATCACTGCATATCCTTGTTTGACCACTGTTTTTACAGGTTACTGTACTGGACGATACGAGTTACTGGTGCTTTGTCAGCCATCCCATATCAACAATTTGAAGTTCTATACTGGGTTGCCCTGTATACTGGATGGCCGTCTCCAGTATACAGGATGGTCTCAAGCCCTAAGGTGTCAATATCCAGAGCTTAGCCAGCAGAAACCTATCCAACAACTCTGTACCCTTGACATGGAGTAGTCTAATAGTTAGTGACAGGGTCACACTGTGCTGGAATTGCTGACATGATATAGGCACATGCCATTCAAGCCAGCCATTTCTACTCATCTGTCAACACACATGTACCTCTATAGACTTCCTTAAATATAAAGTATGTCATTCTCACAACCATGCACTCTTTCCTGATCTTCAGCCAAGTCTTTCACCAAAGAAACTGACTCAATTCTTGCACAATACACAATGCTAAACAATGAGCAAATAAATCCACCAATCCAATTTTGCCACCTCTCCTGCTGACCACAGTTTGCAAAAGTCCAAATGGTTGTTCTGATTGAAAAGAAGCCTTTCAGAATACATTGAAACAATGTGGATATGATTTTATCAGAAGCTGGAGTTGCTGAGATCACGTCAGCAACTCCAGCACAGTGTGACCCTATCACTAACAAACAGACTCAATACACATCATACATCACAATCTAAAAAATGATCATGTATTAGTCTGTCTAGGATAGACTAGACATGGAGATGGTATTGGGTGTTTAGGGGAACTGTTATACAGAACATACAGGTGGGTTACTCATGTACAGGTCCAAGTCTTCCTTTCAGCAACCACTTTCAATGTATCCCTGTGCCACATTTGCATATCTGGAGTGACAAACTTTCAACCAATTATGACCTTTGTGCAGATGTTTTGCCATAATTTTTGCTCATCTTGAGCTCCATGGCTACAATGCCCAAGGGGGTGTCGGCAATGTGGCCCAAGACACAGGGTAAGGGGAGGGAGGGTCCCAGGTCAGCTGAAATTTCTGTTTGAACACAGCATCAAACACAATTTCTATGCCTTCAAAATGCTATTAAATTGATGACTTACTATATCTAGAGTCAGAATGAGCTCGTAGAGAAGAAAATAGTAATGTTGTGTTGAGTGGGGTGTTATATTTTCATGTGGTGTCACATTGTGACTCTGCTTGAAAAACTTTGAATGATGTCAAACAGAGCCATTGGGTTAAATAGCACATAAATTTAGAGTTAAATTAGTGCTAAATACCTATGGGATAATGTTGTGAGCAGAAAGATCTAAAATTGGCTGATCATGTAATGGGAAAATACCTTTTTTGGAGGGAGGGAGTGGCTAAATTTTCTATTGGTACCCAGTGTATATTATTGCAATGTCAACACCCCCTTGACAATGCCTGCAGATTTCTCAGTCGCTACATCAAATTGAAAAATGCCAATGAAATTGGATCAGTCTTATCGACTGTGGCAATACACAGTGTAATTGGGCAGGTGTTTGCTATGTTATCAAGAACAATCAGCTTAGATCATCTAACCACACTGGACATTAACATTCAATATTTAACTGGGCTGCCATTTGATTCAACTTACTTTGAATGCTGTAGGAACCACATTGGAACACTTGATTTTAAGGAACTTGGGTAACATGTTGTTATGTCCTGTGCAGAATGACACTGTCATGAACACTATTCAGTGACAC
Source organism: Megacollybia marginata (assembly GCA_003313965.1). Lineage (NCBI taxonomy): Eukaryota > Fungi > Basidiomycota > Agaricomycetes > Agaricales > Porotheleaceae > Megacollybia > Megacollybia marginata. The sequence continues at coordinate 25,262 of QLOY01012710.1, forward strand.
ACTTCCATAGCCCTTGTGCCACAATTTCCAAGGGTGCTCTGAATGTATCCATAGGATTCTGACTGAGTTCTGACAGGGACTGATGTTACGGAGTCGGGGTTCTGAAGTTAGGTGTCAGGAAAATTGGGAAGTCAAGTGGGAGAGTCAGAGGGCAAACAAGAGAAGGTTTGCACAAAGACACAACTAGATTTTTCATCTGAGTATTACTGACTACGAACGGACTATTTATACTACTACTGGAAGAACTCCGGAAGGTAAGTGAGGTCATAAGGTATACATGCGGCAGTAGATAATCAGAATGGGGTATCAGGTAATTAAGTAGGAACAAAAGAATAAATAAAGAAGTATAAAGGTCACCAGTGTCCTGGCTCAGATTGTGGAGTGCCATTCTGAGTGATTCCAAAGGGTTGCAAAGTTGGGCCAATGGAATTGTGGTGGAAACAGCAACAGACCATCAGGCATCAGTATCAGACTTGTGTGGCACATAACATGTGTTGAACCTAACATATACCAAAGTTGACTCAATATCACAGTGTTTACTGTCCCATCACTTGGGGCAATGTTTGCCAAACTGCTTGTGTTATGTTTGCAACATGCAACACCACATATGTCACAGACTTTGTGAGTACTGCCAATGCTTCATACAGTCTATTTAGGGATTGAAATGTATTGTGAAAATTCCAACACTATTTTCGAACACATGATGGCTCGCATTGATACCAACATTGGGCAGCGGCCTGACACAGTTGTTACCCTTTGGATAGGGTTTGAGAGGGTTATCAGAGGCAGTGTTGTCTGTGACACTGTTACATTTGATGATGCCACCACCATTGCTCTGTTGTTCTGCAATAGCTGCCCCATGTTGACAGCTGCTGGGTGCATGGGAGTGTACCCAGAGCCTGGCAGATCTTATGTGTGATACTTTCCTTATCTTCCCATTCAGTATAGGTTATATACACATCATCCTTATATACAAATATAACCAAAATGTGACTTAGCAGATAGAATATGTGATCTACTTTCCAGACTGGGATTCGTATTTGCCATGTGTAGCAATGGCGTTCTTTACGCATGTTAGCAGAGAAAAAAGTTTTTTACTTAGTCAACTAGCTAATTTTTGATTCCAGTTCAGACATCACTCACTGACTAGCCAACATTGGATGCCAGCCTGATTTCTCCCCACCAGGTGAAGCATGTTCAGCAAGGTGTTTGTGGGTACACTGTAGTGTTCTCAGGGTAGATGCTATGGATGCATACATTGCATGTCATTTACATGGTTAGCAACAGCTTGCTCAGACTAGGATGACTTTCAGATCACAGTCTTTCCACTTTTTTGTGAAAAATCAGCCAGGCCACTGTCTTGTCCCAGTTCAAACCATGGTTGCTCCTCCCACAATCACAATCCCTTCAAGATTAAGGGCATCAGTTGAAAATGAGATGACATGGTAGAGGTAACAAAGATTGGAATGATTGGTGGGATTGATGGCAGCACTGTATACCATAGAATGGCTGAGGATGGAAAGGTGTGTAAGAGATTTGAGCTGGTGCACTGCTAATATGAAACTGTTACCTCAGCATCAATGCTCAGAGATGTCAATGTGATGATGTTAGGAGAATGGCTGCACTGGCCAATCCACCACTAATTTGAATATTTAGAGTCTGAACTGAAGGAACTCTGATGTATCTGAAAATGGCATTGATAAGACTGCTGGAGGGTCAAAGCTAGAAATCTTTTAAAACACCTTTTGAGGTGTTCTACAGGCCTTTTAAATAAAAGGAAGACCCTCCAAGAGACAAGCCTACAGGTTAGAGGGTGCCCCATGTTATAAGAGGCATGTAGAGTTGCTCATGGAGTATGGCACTCCTGTAAACAGTCAAACTAGAACTGGTTTGGGTTTAGAACTCAATCAGTTTTATCTAATTCACTCACCATTACCTTGACCATCATTAAATGTCCTAAGACAACATCTAGCAGGTCTACAGTATCTATGGAGAAGATTGACAGTGTCTTAGAACAGCAACATCACTTAGAGCCATATGATTGTGATCAGTGTCATCAGAAGTTTTAGAAGATATCATACCTTCAAGGAGACTTGCAGAGAAGAGACAATCAGATGAGCTCTAATGACTATGGAGCACATGAAATCAAAGGAACTTAACAGTTCTTTCTAGGGAATGTACCTTTGGAGTAGAGTGACTCTCCTTTGCTTAGAAGATGATCTACACATCAAGCCAAACTTACTAAGAGCATATGACAGATGCCCACAGCACAGCATCACTCCAGCAGTAAAAGGATAATGAATCAGGGGCAGTAGTACATGGCTAGGTCAGGTGCTTAGAAGATTTAGAAGGTATAAAACTGGAAGGAAATGAAAGAAACAACCCAGAATACAGACAAAGACAGAACTGCATGTATTTAACTACTTAGCACCTGCAGTTGACTACCATCAAGTAGCACAAGAATGTGAAGAATTACCAGCAAAGATTTGACAGTTGAAACTCCAAGACAGCTAATCAGCTGCTAGCCAAGGCAGAACCTTCAGCCAGCAAGAGTTTCTGGTCTAGTACCAATTGGAGAATGACACCTGTGGAGTTGCTTGTTGATAAGATTAATAGACTAGTACTAATTAGGGAATGTCACCTATTGTCAGTAGTTACCATCAAAGTCTTGCATAGTTGAGTTCTAGTCTATCCACTTGCCACCATGGAGCATTCTCCACCAGTGTTAAAATGGCCAACCTTTGGTGGCAACCCGAGTCCCTTGGGACCCAGGCCATATCAAGCTGGCTCAGATTGATACCATCATTGCATGACTAGAAAAAGCCTTTTTTGAGACCTGTCAAATTAACTCATGTAGACAGATTTAACTCTGCAGAAAAAGGCAACATTAGCTGGTGGCAGATAAGTGCCTGAGCCACTAAATGGTCAGGATCCTGATCAGACTTTGTGAATATTTGATAAAACCATTATTTTCGATTTGGCACATAATAGGCACTTAACACTAGAGCTGCCTTGGTGAAACAACAAGCCTATAAATAGGACTTGTAATATACAAAAAGGTCAATCCTGATGCAGGCCATGTAGAATTCAGGATTATCCTACCTGTAGGAAAGTGAAAATCCTGCAAAATGTTGTTATCTTCACAACATGATACTATATAGCTGATATAATTATCCAAAATCCAGCTGGCTCTAGGTACTTTACAGTGAGATATACTGTAGTTTCTGACCATAAGTTCGTTCCCTGTCCCCTCAACCAATGAACCAAAATAGGGGGACAGTCCCTCCCTTTCAGAG
>QLOY01012746.1:0-13214 GCA_003313965.1 Megacollybia marginata
GGGCTCGCGTCCACCTCGAAATCAGCCTCTCCGGCGGGAGTTCCTGATCTCGACGCGACTAAACAGAGTGTTAGTGGTATTCTCCGGAAGTTAGGCGACCCTTCGATCCGTCTAGTACGTCAGAGAATTACCAAAAAAAAAAAAACGGCACGAACTCTGGCAATGTCATCTTCTGTAAATTGGAGAAGAAATCGCTCTTCAAAATAGTAGATGCTGACAGAACGGAGCCTGATCGGTTGAGAACTACACGATTGACCTCATCAGGATGTGCAACGCCGTTATCCGCATCTATTCGTTGTAGCGGTGTCAATGCATTGACACCATCAGCAAATAGCTCCTTTTCAAAGGTTTTGATGACTATCCGACAATGAATGGGAAGGCAGTCGTGAAGGAAAAGCATACCCGGCCGGTTCTGTACATATGTCTCTATCGTTTCAAAGGACATCATTGTGTCTGGTTCGATGGATTGCAAATAGGACTGAAAGACAATGAGTTGGAAGTATCTCCGAAGATTTTGCAAGCCTGTCATCGGTCTTAATATGCAATAATCATATAAGGAATGATATCCTAACCTCGTTGTGCATGCATTCTTTTCTCCTTTTCATTCGTAGCTTTCTCAGCTTTCGTTCTGCTATTTTCAATCGAGTCGCGAAGGTTGTAAACAACAGCGCATTGATCAATGGCATCGTCAACTATGTTCTTGACCGCAGGACCTTTGCGCATCACTCTCAAGAGATCTGACACAGTGAGTATTAGCGCAAGAAAAGCCCTTTACTTACTATTGATGACTTGATACGAATGCCGATGCTTTGTTTCATTGATTGCATCCATTGAAGGCATCGATACCGACGAATGAGTACGCCTTATCTGCAGAGCTGTCTCCGGGATGCGATGAAGATCGAGCCATTGCTTAATTAACACAAGGATGATCTCGAATCGCGATGAGTAAACCAAATTTGTGGATTTGTTCCTCACCGATGCTAACGTACTACGTCCGCGACCCAACTGACAGTTGACAACGATTGGCGTCGTGTTAGAAGACCGCAGGGTGACGTTGATCAGTTCCGTCAAATCAGTGAAATCAGGGGGACGTTCCGCAGTGATGGGTATGCGGCCATATATAAGCTCCACATCATGACTATTTCGTCTTGAAGCCATGACATCTTTGAGTACAGCAACGGCATCGCTATGAGCCTCTTCCCAGACTGGCACGACACCACCATCTGGGGTTTCAGTATGTAAGAGCAATCTATGCACATTCTGAGGGAGACGCGAGAGGATAGCCGATATACTCGCCTACCACCGAACGTATCGAGCTCAGCAAGGACATCATCCCTTAGTCTTTCTTCCAAGACTTCCAGTCTCGATGCTGAGATGCCGCCGTAATCTGGGCGGTGGTGAGTAGGGAAAGATTAAACCAGAATCGGAATTTGCCTTTCATGTTCCTCAAGGAAAAGCCTTCCCGACGAAGACAATAGGGGGCCCCATTGACATAGACGATCGGCTCTTCTCGCAAGGTAACCCAGAGTATTCGTGTCGTCATTGGATGAGCCTGTTTAACGCGAGATACTACTTCGTCTATTGCATCTACAGTTGGTTGTCCAAGTGCGTATATCATGGTTCCAGGGACCCGACGGAAATTGATCGCACCGCGGACGCCATTATCAACGTGCAAAGACTCGGAAAGCCATTGATCTGATTTGAGAAGGGTACTACAAAGACAGCGATTAAGACAGCGTGACCAGTGCTACAGGATTGACATACCTTTCGCGAAGAATAATTCCACTTCGGTTCTACTTACTGTTGGACCGAAGAAATAGAAGAATTTAGAGACGCACCAAAACGACATGTTTAGAATATTCATCTCCAAGAATTTGACCTCCAGAAATGGCCATGTCGTTCCTCTTTCCAGGGATCAAAACACGACCCTCTGCACCGCTCTTTGACAGATCTGAGAGATCATGTATAGGAGCAAAGACGTTCAACCGTGATCCATACGACTTTCGAAGGAACATGACTTGACTAAGTCGCTAAGTAAAGGGCAGAATGCAATCAACCACGTACTTCCATATTTCTGTGCGCGTCTGACATATGGATTAGTTGTGAGGAAGAAGGAAGAGATGCGAACTTTGAGCCAGTCGGAAAACGTTTGACTGAAGTCTTCTGAGTCGTCCACATAACTCGCGAACGCGATGATGAAAAAACTTGCATCATCAGAATATGGAATAGGGGGCAGGCGGACGTACTATTTCTCCAAAGCTTTGACAGCTCGACCAAGGAGTGTCTCGCCTTTGTCCTCTTCCATACTTGTAAGCGAGGAGTTGATTCGATGAATAAGAATGTCCTCTCTCAGGTTGGTGACACGATCGGCTGCCAAGAATATCAGAAAAGGAAAGCGGGAGCAAATGATCAACAAACTGGCGTCGATAACTCGATCAACGAGTCTCTTTGCCTGAAGACCGCGCTCTAAGCATCCTAGCAAGCTGAGAATGATCCCATAGTTCCCCATGTGTGCCTTCCTCAAATTCTCGAGCAGAGCAGGTTGAGTCAGGAGCAGCTCGATAGCAGATTGTGAATTCTTGTTTTGAAGGGCTAATGCACGTTTGTCAACGATTTATGTCCATCGATGTGTAGATACTCACTTTTTTGCAATAAGTAGGTCAATCTAAGGAGGGATCTTGATAGATCTTGTTGAGCATTCTTCTGTTCAATCGACATCATAATGATGGATTCAGATGGAGGCTAAAGAGATGATGAGCAATGTGTCGAATTGCTCTGATGTTTCGCCGTACCGTATTGCGGCCAGATCCAGACCCATTTTGAGAGGGAGGTACACTGACTGGTACTTTCATCGCATAGGGATCTGGCAGACCACGATCGATAAGCTGCTTTCTGCGAACAAGGGAGGCAGCAACCATCGCGAAAGTGGTACGCACGGCACCCATACCGCAGGAAAACACAAGTGCTGTATGAAGAGGATCCGTCTCTTTGATGACACGAAGATACGCATCGAGGTAATTATCCTAAGAGAGTCAGATTGTACTACTTCGAGTGGAAACTCTACCTCTATCGGCCTGTCCGGTGAGATAGGTATTCTGGAATTCCGGGTAAACCTCGGCGATGAGAGAACACTTTGGGCCTACCGATAATACTGGGAATTGACATAGTAACAATAGAGTGGAGAGAAAATCGGAACAAACATCAACATTCCATCCGTCATTCTTCATAGACGCCCAGAGCTCTTTTGGAGTTTTGACGCTGTTACTGTCTACGGCAGTCCACGTTGGAAGTATGGCACCTTCTCCACTATCGGTGGCTTGAGTGTTTTAGTAAATTCATGCTTAGAGTCATTGTGGCCACTTACGCATTTCGTTGTGTGTTAGGATGAGACCTCCATATCTATCGGAGCGATTAGTGACGAAATGACATAATTGTGCAACACACCTCATCGCCTCTTGGAGAATGTCATGCTTAAGTCGGTTCTCAATCGCCTCAAGGTTTTCGGCGCGGTCCGACATAGCAAGTGTCCGCCTAGGTTCCGAAGCATCTCTTAGTACAAACGGCCTACCCGAAATGTAGACTGAGGGGGAAATATGAGGCAAGATTTGGACATGATAACATGAATAAACCTACCGACGGGTTCTTCACGTGTAGAAAACCAGACAACATGCGAGGGGTTTGAGATGTTCGGTCGGCAACGTAGAACCGAGAGAATGGCCGTAAGACCCTGTGTTCGCGGTTGTGCCACGCCAAAGACGTTCAAACCACCGACTTGAGGTGCACGGAAGTTTGGCGCGCCATGTACATTAAGATCTAGATCAAGAGCACGTCCTAATGCAGGAGATGAGGGAGATCGACAGACCCAGTGTCGTAAACCTACCTGAGGGATAGAAATCTGTCTTTAGAATGAATCCTCTGGAGAGAACGCTGCCCGTTCTGGTTTTCACTATAGAAGGCCCGGAACGTTGCAAGGTGGCCGTGAGGTCTAAAGAAACTCCATTCTGTGAGCTCGTAGCATGATCGCCGCTAGGAGGGATTGAAGCTGCACGATTCTGCGAGACTTCTGCCGAGAGTGGTGACCTGTTGCTTGGAGGAACTGAGGATGCCCGCTCATGGAGGTCCAGACGACGAGTAAAGGGAGATTTGAGGTTGTTCGCCATGATGGTTTAAGTTGAGAAGATTTAGTCTTTATATAGCCAGTCGCGTGCCGATCACTCGCCCGCTCGCTACTTTCATGACACCTCGTTGAATTTGAAATTCTACCTTCATGACGGCCCTCTCTTTTGCGTACTATTGTTCAGGACATGGTGAGTGACGCGAAGCTTGGATTTTCAGCTCACGTGTGCCACAGGCTACGGGCACGCAACGAGAGTCGACGCGTTCATCTGCCATCTCCTGGGACTTCCAGACAAGCCTATTATTCATATTGTATCCTCTGCACCTAAACATGTCTTCTCTGCCAGCGTGATCCGCGGCGCCCTATACCGCTATGCAGAAATAGACCCAGTCATTGTACAGCCGGTAGCGTGAGCTATTCTGCCTTATTCCTCTCTTGCGGTGTTAATTTCGGTAGATATCGTGTGGATCGCCAGAAAAGCGTCGAAGTTCTCCGCGCTTTCATCAAACGCAAGGATGATCTGTTGGAAGTCGAGCGTCTATGGCTCAGTTCTTCCAACATCCAGTGCGTTCTGAGCGATGCAGCATTTCTGGGCTGGCAAGTACACGTATTCTTTACACCATCATCGTAATCATATACCGTTAGTTTGGCTGCCAAGACCGTGGGCATCCCTTCAGTTTTAATCACAAACTTCACATTCGACTCCGTTTACAGTTATCTAGCTACCGAGCTGCTAGACCTTCCGGCATCAACTGAGCATTTGCATCCAGAGCAGTCTGCCCGTCATCATCACCTGGTCGACCATTTCATGCCAGATATACCTGTTCCGTCCTCAGAGCTCAACCCCTTAGTTGATCACATCTATTCCGGTTATCGGTGTGCCGATCTTCTCATTCTACTTCCTGGACACATTCCAATTCCTTCCTTTTCTGTCTTTCCTTCTCTTCCTTCCCCAGAGTGGGTTGATCCGCGTTCTAAAACGCTCCGGTTCGACGTTGTGGGCCATTTGCTACGACCTCCATCCTCATTCGAGCTGCTTCCATCCATACCCTTCCCTTCAACATCCACTTTAGCTAACAAGTCTATAATCCGATCAGTTATACCTGCCCCCCTCATCGTACGACCTTCGAGTCCGTCCATATACACGCCTGAAGGGCGATCGCTCCTTCTTTCCTCAATCGGTGTTCCTGTGGATCTTCATGACCCGGAGCACACAAAGATCCTCGTAGTTTCCTTTGGCGGTCAAGTATTCCGGACGCCCAACAAATCCGGAAGCAGGACGCCTTCTCGTAGACAAAGCCAAGACTTGAGCATTCCAAATCCTGAAGTACCTGTCACACCTCCAGTGTCCGCTCCACCTAATCTGAGAGACCAGCTTTCGAGCGGTACATTTCCCAATTTCATTCCACCTAGACCAACCCATGCCTCTAGAGTCAGCCTACCCAATATACACGATGCTGAAGCTCCAAACCGAGTTGGGACAACACGTCATCAACGTGCCCACACCGAAGTTTATTCCCCTGTCACTATTTCGCCTCGTCTTGCAACTCCTTCCCATCTGTGGGTTCCCGGCGCCCCTCCGGCAGCAAAGGGAAACTTCTCCACTCCGACATCATCACCCCCACTCAATGGAGTACCATCACTGTCCACGATCCCCCCCTCTCCAGACAAGAATTACTTTGATTTACATGCAGCGCAAGACTTTTCTAGCTTCGATGATGAGCCAAGATTCCTTCCGGACTCATCTTGGATAGCTATAGTTTGCGGAGTATCTAAAGAACAATGGCGCACTCAAGACGAGGAAGATTCAGAGTTGCCAGAGAGATTTTTCGTTGCCCCGAGAGACATTTACATGCCAGATCTGACGGCTGTTTCGGATGTACTTCTCGGCAAACTGGTTAGTCTCTCCGTTTGCCGGGCTTGAGTTGACGCTATTTAGGGCTACGGGACTGTATCCGAGTGTTTGGATGCTTGTACTCCGTTTGTGTATGGTAGGACTTCCGCTACCTCTTCAGTACTTTAACTGACGTGCGATGCAGTGTCTAGACCACTTTTCATAGAAGAACAAGGTCTTCGACTACTTCTGCAGCGGGACGGAGTGGGGATAGAGCTATCCCGCGAGTCGTATGAGAATGGTGATTGGGCAACAGTCGTGCAGGAAGCCTGGTTGAAGGGCAAAGACGCCAAGGCTTTGAAGAGGCAGAATGCTAGACTAGGCCTCGGGATGGACTTGCAACAGGAGGGCAGAGATGTTGCTAGACGTGTTGTAGATTGGGCCAAGAACTGCTGGACATAGAGCTAACTTATTCTGGAGTAATCAGTACGCGAAACCCCACATGCATAGTGATGAATTCTGCAGTGCAGATTATCGTATACCATTGACCAAGATACATGTGTCATTGATATGAAACACAATTCATGATTCGACATCAAATACGCAGAAACCTAAAGTACTCTAATTCTCCGCTTGCATACATCTAGTTCTTGAATGAAAATTTGTTGGCGAAAGACCCAAACATCTTCTCAAACTCTTCATTATGGCGGCGGACCACCATGAGACTGATCCCAAGGAGGAAGCGCGTGCGCAAAGCGCGCGCTTCATCTTGCGTCCCTTTGACAGGGTCGATGTCAGTGAGATCATAGCGAGCTAGTTCCACTTGAAGGAGAGTCCAAACTCTTTTCGTTGCGTCTGAGCCCCTGATAAGTTCTGTTCTGATGACTGGAAAGTGTGTGTAGAAGATAATCTCATCCCTGGAGTAATATATGCCATACACATAGAACCAACTGGGAAATGGCGTGGCGAAAACCTTTGTCCATGTGTCGGGATCGTCTAAATTGACAGTATTGGAGCTATTAGCCTTCAGGACATCTGCTGCCTGCAGATACCAGACTACCATGGCATTCAGTGTTGGGTGCAGGGCGGCCATAAGTTGGAAACGAGCTGTAGTGCGGTTTCGTTGTTTTTTACCCTCACCCGCCGAAATGACGAATGGCAGACCTGACAACATAGGGGTAATGTGGAAAGAGAAGAAGTCGGGGCGCGGGAAGCTCTGGCTGAGCGTCAAGGCTTTCAGCTGTTCGTTGTTGTTGAGGATGGCTACTGACCTGATTTGATGCCATCAGGAAAGAAACTTTGAGAAGGAAGATCAACCACACGAAGCGACACCTATTTTATTCCCACAGAAGGCCAGTTCAATGCAGGATCCTATTCCGCGTTCGATAACTAATTCGGAAAGTTTGTCCTCCGGGTTGGTGGCAAAATCTCTTGGGTAGGAAAGGCGCATGAGGGAGGTGAGCAGAGCCTGGAGGGATGTACTGCCGGTTTTGAGATAACTTATCGGGGAGGTGTCCGACAGGGGCCAGCTCAGATCAGGCGCAGGGTATTCTTGAGGAATCGACCGCCTTGCTTCGCTCCATTCAAAAAAGATTCCTCCAACAGGATCTATCTCAGATGTCATAACTTGCGCCTTTTCATATATATCCATGGTCTGGACGAAGAGGAGGTCTTCAATCGAGAACCATCTGCATTCAGGTAAACCCTTTGCTTCACTCTCGCCTTTCTGGACATGTTCAGTCAATTACTATTTTCCATTTCATTAGCTCACCTTGAACCTCCGGTCTACCGCTGCAGGCTTACGGAAAAGTCCAATCCGAGCCAACCAGGTGTTCTGTACGGTGTAAAGAGCCTTACGGAGGTCACTCCAATTACCGACTATATTAAGTTTCTCAAACTGTTCCAGGAAAAGCGCTTCCGTCCCTAGGCCTGGTGGTGGCTTGATGGGGTTGTGATACCATGAGGACAGTTGAATATGATTGGTCCTTAGGTGACTGGAACATGATGTGGGGCCATTGAGTAAAATGCAAGACACCTACGAGACAGACGTCTTTGTGGATGAGGCTGTGACACCTATACGATTGACTGTGCCGAAATTCCATGAGGCACCACTAGCCAATGCCATGGTTAGCGATTGACACGTGACCAGATCTTCAAAAGTTTTGAAAAGATTGTTGGGGTCGATTTTCTGGAGTTCTACTGCCAGGACGTAGGTCCTTGCACACTGCATATAGTTAGCTTATAACCAATTGACTGCGCGTAAGTTTGCTAAGGTGTGTTTCATTTGCAGAGACCTAAAAGGAGGGGCAGCTACGATGCATAGACAGGCCGCAGCTGGCTTTGGTCAAGACGATTGGCGAGTATGTCAGGTCGGAATGTATGTCATTCATGGCAATTTTCTGCTGGATGCTGCTGAAACCTCACCAGATATTGGTACCGAGCTAAGATCTGCTAAGATGCATTAACTTGTTTGTTGTTGTTGTCCATCATGTTGTGGAAACACTCATATCATTGCCTTGATGCGTTTGATGCTATTCCCCTGGAATTATTCGCAAGCCTCTCCTATCTCCAGAAACTGCGGTCGACGTGGAGACACTCCTCGAAGTTAGCGGTTCCCAATATCTGGTTCAACTACGTCAGTTATTATTTATTACTCTAAGCTATAATCTCGAGGCAGCTTTTCATTAGGATAACAAGGCTCCGTCATTCAATTTAGCCATGTTGAACACCCTCCTAATGTATGTGCGAGATCGCCTCGAACCTCTTCCAGTCTCGAAAGACACGCATCCAGAACTGTCTGAAGATGAGATTGAGCAATACGGCTCAGATGATGCCCCCATGGTCAATGGTCTCTTGGACCCACTTGCGTCTGAGAGTGCTTTCGAGCGGACTTTAACCGATCGTATTTCTATCATGTTTTTGCGTCCAGTTTACTGTTGGGTCAAGCTGCGAGTCCGTTTTCTACAATCATACATTCTAAACAATTAACATGCAGAGACCCCGTATTTAGATTTCCTCCTTCGTGGTCACAGGTGCCGGATGGCTCACTCAGTTTTGCCATCTCTCACCTAACCGTCCCACCAAGCCGGTCTTTAATGTGCAAACGTGAACATATTTCTCCGATAGGACCTTTGAGCCCAGCGCTTCTCGTAGGCATAATCGATCCAAAGAAAACTGCAGTTCTTAACCATCATGCACTTGCTTGTGCTGCTGAACCAAATCTACAGGCCATAATAGCAGAATGCGCGCTTCAGCAAGCTCAAGGCTCTGCTACTCCCGCTCCTCCGTGGCTCTTTATATTTGGGTTATACTTCCATTATGATTCTCTAACCATTTTTGCCCACATTCCGCGCGACAATGTTTGCCACACGATTCTGGTCGATACACTCCCCTTTCCTCGCAATCTTCCCTCTGCAGAGGACCTCTTCCTCCGTCTTCAAGCTGTTGTGGCCCTCCGTACCATCCGTAACCATCTCATAAAACTATGCTCCTTCTTCAAACCAGAAACAATTTGGCCTTCAAAATTCACCAATTTTGAAGCCTCCATAACCCACAAAATGACTGGAATATACACTCCTGCTCCCTCGGAGAGGTCTCATGACGAGTTGACGATGTCGATGGTCTTTGATTTTGACGAAGTTTATTATGAGGATGAAGAAGAAGCAAAACAAATTGTTGAGGCTGAACGTGAGGCTGGACAAATGCGGGCAAAGGAGTGGTTGGAGCATAAGCTTGTCGAACCAGACGAGTTTGAGGATCCGTATGAAGGAAGGGACGTACAGGGCGGCGGATCCGGAGGGCATTTAGGGAAACAGGTCTCGCCTGAGCCAGATAGCCCGTTTTTGGAGTTCTAAGACGATCCGTCACAGAGTGTCGCGAATAACAGGCAACGATTGAAAGAACATTCGCGCCGGCGTTAAACTTTTTGTGGGCATGTATCATTTGCAAGGGAACGACGTGGCACTGCGGCGACTGCGCGTAACAGAATATCTGGCAGTTTCTTAACCAGACCCTCTGAGTTTTGACGAGAGTCACGCCATGGCCCTCAGGCCTCATTCCTTAAAGTTAGAGTTTTCTTCTTTGTGTACACATAGAAGTAATATAGCAAAACAATTTGCTTACAACATGGACTCGAAGAGTCGCCACCTGTACTTGAAGTAAGCTTCGGGTCCGATAACGTGATCGTGACTAATCTTCCTCTTGGCGCTAGGGGTCTGTCCATCATTAGTGTCATTCGTTCAGGTGTTGCTGGCTTAACACGGCGTTTTATCTGCCATGGCTCTGCGACACGGTGTATCTCGTCGCGATGTTGTGCTGGTTATTGTCGGTGCAGCACTCATGCATATATATTCAATATCCTTCTTTCACTCATCAGGCGTTATAAACACCCATTCACACGATTCACAAGACGCCCTTATTCCCATAGCCATACATGACACCATTCGCATTACCAGCACAGTCACAGAGACTTCTACCTCTACATTCACAACTACACTGCCAGCAGAGACACCCCAGAAGCTGGACCCGCCAATCGACTTGGCTTCAGAACTACCACAGACTTCTATCGTATATCATGCACCAGGCTGGACTCTATTCAGGAACTTATACATGGCCAATGGCACATTTTTTATCCTGACCGATAATAACAAGTCCTTCCCCGAAATCAGAATGATGACTAGTACAAGTCTTTTTGCAGAAAACGAACCAGGAAACATTGCCGCTCGTGAACCTACAATATACAGCATGGACTACGTCACTCCCCTTCAAGCCAGAACTCGTTGGGGGAATGACACAGTGAGAGGGTACAGGAACAGGGTCACAACTGTCGAGGGTAACACTGTAGGACATCTGCTCATATCAGGAAGTTCCATTTAACCGCTTTCAGCTCCTGGTGAACGAACCTCATCAATTCCTTCGCCACTACTATCACCTTGTCGCCGAGCTCTTCTTCGGCGTGCAAGCTTTTTGGCACGGTGCATTCTCCAAACCCGCCAACGCACCCATATTTTCCTACTCCCTCAGCCACTCCCCGCCGCCAAAACTCGACAGAGTCATCTTTGCTTATTCAACCGCAGATGGCTGGCGAGACAATCCAGGTTTCAATCGTTACTTCATGCGTGCAGCATTCCCTTCGCTGACAGTTGAAGTCCAGGAAGACTGGCAGGACCGTATCGTTGTCACGTCAAAAGGTGACCGTGCGTGGCATTTCCCCCTCCTCCTCCTCACAGATCGAAGCGCTTCCCATCGAGGTTCCGTCTGTGGTAGTCAAACTCAACGTATCGCAGCCGAAGCTTGGTCATTTATGAAAGACCAGGGTCTCCTCATGGGTGAGGCTGTTGGTGGATGGTGGGAGCCTGTTCGTTCCAACGTTTTGCGTTATGCAGGCCTAGATGCGCCCTCTGACAAGCTCATCTACCAACGCATGCTAGATATTGATACGGACAGGGAGCCCACTCTTCCGATGCCCGACAAGGTCGTCATCACCTACATCTCACGCCAAAGTACCGGACGACGACTCACAGATGAATCTCATCGAGGTCTGGTTGACGCCCTCAACGCACTCGGAGAACGCAGAGAGTGGGAGATTAACATTCTGCAGATGGAAAAGTTAACCAAAGATGAGCAATTGGCTTATGCCAGTCGGACAACTGTGATGTTGGGCGTTCATGGAAATGGTTTAACGCATCTTGTATTCATGCCGCCTACTCGCGTGTCCACTGTTATTGAAATTTTCTACCCTGGTGGCTTTGCACATGATTACCAATGGACGACGAGGGCTTTAGGCATGAAGCACTTTGCCGTTTGGAACGATACATATCGAACGTGGCCAAATGAACCCCCCGTAGACTATCCGGAGGGTTTCCAGAAGGATTATATTCCAGCGCATGGGGAGAGTATTGTCAGGTTAATAGAACAACGGGTCGATGAACAGTTGTAGGATATTTATTGTATATTTGGATGGAATGAGTTTAGTGTCACTGCTATTCGTAGGAGCTTGACGACACAGGCTCGTAAGGGTTCGTCCTTAGGCTGAATCGATATTGGTCATGCGCGTCAGAAATGAACGATCCAGCCCTGGGTACTGAAAAATTCGGTTCAAGTATGGATCCCATGGGATAGTATATGGTCCATAAGTAAATGCGGCATCAACACTCATCATGATTTTTCACTGCAAACGATAAGTTTCTGCTCATGAATGGAACACAAAGCCATACATATCGTCCCGAGGGATATACCGATACAGGGTGTACTCATCAGCCTTCATTTTGGTGCCGACCGACTGCAAAACTTATTGTATAAGCTTGAACAGTAACTTTGGAATCAAAGAGAAACGTCGATGGACCAAACTCTGCCGCATCACGATGCAGCTCACAGGTTAGCGAAGAGCCGTTCCCACAGAGCCGGAGGGAGCTTGACGTCTTTCGAGAGAAGATAAAGAAGCCGACAACATCGACGTCCCTAGCCAATCTTCTGGAATGGATGAATTTACAGCAGTGATCCGTGGCCCTTTGGTCCTTAGGAATTCAACTTCATGAAGCTCGTACGCTCTCAACAAAGTGAAAGAACGGCAGAGAACTTGGGGTCCCAACGGACGTTTCGAGCTCATCGCGAATAGTGAGGAGCAAATCACGCTCCTTCACAATAGCCTGTGCAACCATTCTCCTTCCTATGGGATTAGACGAGGCAGAGTGCAGCCACAGTAGGGAGTGTGAAATGAGGTGGTCCATACCATTCTGGACGTGGACCTTTTAATGAGACGAGGCGGGAGCGGTTACTTGCAAGGAGGAACGCTTCGCGCAAACGACGTGAGCCAGTCCATGCCGATAATTAATGAAATCAGCCACCGGGTTTTTATATGGACATTCCGGATATACTGAAGGCAGGATATTGGATAGGATATAGAGCAAGGCGAAACTTCCTCCGATAGCTATTATCACTGCCCCCAGTCGCAAATCCGTGGACCAAACGAAAATGGCTAGGCCTGCGAGGAACATGAAGAGGGCCATATGCAACAACGTCGGCAAAAGGCCGACGATTACAGGAACTTGCCAGTAGCTCAAATCCATGGAACCGAAATGACGTTCAAGCACGCGATCGCGCGATGTCCCCGTAAGTGCCGAGGTATAGTTCTGGATCCATTGCTTGACGAGAACTGCGATGAGGGCTGCCGAAAGCGAGACTGACAGGCTAGCAAGCCGAAGCCTGTTCACCCAGAGATCCGAGGCTGCGGTCGTGTCTCCGCTGATAGCGAGGGACGGAGAT
>QLOY01012787.1:0-31517 GCA_003313965.1 Megacollybia marginata
TTTGCCGACATTGATCGTGATGTTCCTGGACAAGGGTCAGTCTGTGCATATGTCTTCATCACCTTACCCACACATGGATTCCAGAATACTTGAGTATGCTACTCGTGAAGACGCCGACCGTGCTTTGAAGGACCTGGATGGCAGAGACCTCCGGGGTAAAGTTGTCCGAGTTGCCTTTGACGAAAATGTCTGTACCTCTTGGCTCAAAAGACCTTCTATTTACTGTTATGTCAGCGTGCCGGGCCAGACAACTATCGGAGGGACGATAGACCGCCCCGCGACGAACGTCACCGGGAAGACCGATACCGCGATGATCGTCATAGGGAAGATCGTGGACCTTACCGCAGGGACCGTTCCAGGTCGCCCCCTCGCAGAGGCGCAGATTATGACAGACGGGCTAGGTCTATTCCTAGGAAAGATGCAGGGTACGAGGATTATCCGCGCCGCGGTTACGATGACCGCAGACCTCCTGACAATTATGATCGTCGTAGGGATGAAGACAGACGCCGCGACGAGAGGGAATACGATGACAGGGCCCCAAGGCACGCAGCGAACGGTGACGGAGGTTGGGCTCGTTGAATGAGGATACTGTAATTGGGATCCGGGTCCACACACGGAAAAAAAATATTGGACAACGTCCTTCGAAGTGGTTTCTTGCTCTCCCCGATTTTTGGTGTTATTCTATTACGCGGACCGTGTACTATCAATACTCGTTGCCTGCCTGCTCCTGAGGATCGTTAACTCTCGCTGGCTTCACCACGTCGAGATGATAGGACTGACCTTATCATGGAAAGTATCTTTGAGGATAGGCACCGAATCAACGTCAGATAACGCAAGAGCGTCCAAGGTTTACGATACGAACAATGCATCTATTCTTTGTGTTGTGTAAAACAGAAAATATCAGTGCCTTGACTGATTCCCAACCAATCTAAAGTTTGCTTGTCGCTATCCTCTTCCAGCTCTACAAATGAAGCGTCCTGCATCTTTAGCCAAAACCTCACATTCACCGAATTGGGATTGGATTTCAATGTCTTGCAAACCTTCTGCCGAAATGATCGCAGGGTCATGGTTGGAAGAGCGCGAATTATGATCACATCTGATCCTTGAAGGCTAAAATCGTGTAGACCAGATGGTGTGTTGAAACACCGGAACAGATTCAAGTCTTTATGAGACTGGTGAACGAGCAACTCGACGAAAGAAAAAAAAAACAGATACCTATGAGACGGCTGCCAAGCTTGTCAGACGTAGGCTCAGGGTCCACTGTGTTTTGCTCGAGGCTCCCATGCTCTGAAAGGAAGATTCCGTGATGCGGTACACAGCACTGAGAAATTAGCGCACTGTTACAGAGAGCTTCCCACTGAGCGTACTCTTGGCGCTCACGAGCGGGGATGTTGTTCGCAATGTATGAAAGGTAAAACAGCTCACAGTCATTACGTTCTTTAGCCGAAATCTGGAATCATCAACAGGCTGTTCGGTTTCTCCTTGGATTCTATACCTGCGTTCCATTCAAGGCGGTGAGAGTGGGAATTTTGGCGATAATGAATTGTCGACTGTATTTGGCCAGTTCGGACTCTACAGGGGTCTCTAGATCTCATCAATGAAATTGCCTAGAGGATCGTACCCTGTACGACTGGATTGCCGACAATCACTAATGACACTACGGACGGACACCAATCCCCAAGCATGTCGACATCTTTCCAGGAACGTATTCTGTTGGAGGAAAGGGATAGATGTTTCAAGTTACGCAGGTGCGGGTCATCTCTTCGCCTCAAGGGGATACTTTCAATCAAATTTGAGGTCATGATCAGACGAGCAAGACTTGTACGAATATTACAACGGGAATTGCATCTGAGAGCAGCTACTCACGCAGGGTAACGATGCAATGTGTTGCAAATGTGAGCCCAGTGGATGCACTCGTTTCCATCAAGGTTG
The DNA here is from genome assembly GCA_003313965.1 of Megacollybia marginata. Taxonomy (NCBI): domain Eukaryota; kingdom Fungi; phylum Basidiomycota; class Agaricomycetes; order Agaricales; family Porotheleaceae; genus Megacollybia; species Megacollybia marginata. The sequence goes on from QLOY01012787.1 coordinate 1,933, forward strand.
ATAGATTGAAGTGTCGCAGATTTTGGGATGGAAGGTGAGTTAGATTCGTTGAGAGAAGAAATGCGATTGTAGCCCAATTCTAGAAGGGAAAGCTTGGGCATGAATGCGATGACCTGTTCCATTTCGGACCAAGAAATCAGAGTTGCATTCAGGTGCAAATCAGTTAGAGACAAGAATGCAGCAACCATTGCTGCCGGATCGTCGGGTAGCGATAGTCTATTTCGGCTATGTGGAGTAAGAACGAATTATCTGCTTTTAATGCAGACACAAACTTGAGTGCGAGGTGCTGCAGTACAGGGAGCTCAGCTGAGATCATCGCAACCGTGTCCCAGCTCGGGAGTAGACTTGTGGAAACATCCAGCCCACGTATGTCTAAGAAATGTCAAGAATTTGGTAGTGCATATCAGTTTCATCCTACTAGGGCAGATCCTGCGTATAGAGCCCGTGTCATCAGCTCGTGAAACAAGCTGGTTTTCCAAACTGACTTCACGAAGGCGTTCCAGGTTGGAAATTTTGCCCCGAATTTTGTCAAGGCCAACTGCTTCTACTTCTATGGCTCCATTCGAGGAGCCTAAGAGGACAGTTTCCTGTGTTTCTGCACCATGGGGGATTTCGATATACCTTGAAAATAGCGCGTTTAAAAAACTGATGCCATAAGATATTCCATGCGCTGTCGGCCGGATGAATGATGCAGAATTTGGCAGCCTACTTATTTGCAATAGACCAGCCCTTTGCGAACGCCTTACCTACAAGAAAAATAACGTTTGCCATCTTTGAGTCCGTCGTGCTTGCCACGGTTTGGATCGTCCCATTCGATTCCCAGCCAAACACCAGAAGTGTTATCAACCTCACCAACGAATCTTACGGTCCCATTGTTGCCAGATAAACTGAGCCGAGTGCCGATCGCTGGCAAGCTCATGCTGGTTAGTAGACGCCGAACCAAAAATAGCACATGTTTGGACCTCTTACCAGAATGTCCCTCAAGGGTCTGACCGCTGCGAACAGGTCCATGGCAATTGCAAGGCACATGATGTCGACAAATACAACGCCGCCGGAGGAGCCACTGATGCTATTTGAGAGCAACCTCGCGACGCGGACTTATATTCTGAATAGACCTTCAAAACTCAATGCTTTGAATGGACAGATGCTTCAAATGCTGCGTCCAAAGATTGAGGTTCATCATCAACCCTAATGTGGTCAGTTTTAACTCGACTCCCTCTCAGGAATGGGGCGCGTCCGACCTGTGCGGTACGATTGTTGCAAGAGGCAACGGTAAAGCGTTTTGTGCTGGAGGAGATGTTGAAGGTAACTTTTTGACAACAAAGTCCTTATTCACTTAACAATATACAACATAGGTGTAGTCCGGGACGCAGCAGATCCCGCTGCCCGACATAAGGCCGTCAGCTTTTTCAAGCGAGAGTAAGTGTCGTTGCACAGCTGCTGTCCTGACTTTGGTTCGTAGATTTGAAATGGATTACATCCTCTCCGCATTGCAGAAACCATACGTGGTCATAATGGACGGCTTCACCAGTAAGAAAGCGGTGTCTAACCATTGGTTTGCGTTGAGTGTACGTTCACAGTGGGAGGCGGTGTCGGACTGTCAGCGCCAGCAACATTCAGAATCGCTACAGAAAAGACGCAGTTTGCCATGCCAGAAACCAAAATAGGTTACTGTCCTGACGTAGGTGCAAGTTTCTTCCTTTCGAGGCTTGATGGAGAGCTGGGTACATACCTGGCTTTGACCGGACATGTTCTCAAAGGAAGAGAAGTATTGTAAGCATGACTCGTCATGTCATTCACCATCTCATAAGCTACTAGTGAGCTCGGATTCGCGACTCATTTCGTGTCGTCGGCAAAAATACCCAAACTTCTGGAAGGGCTCTCAGCGCTCGAGAATCCAAAGCCATTCCAGATTAATTCTATCATCGAAGAGTTTTCAACAGAACGCGAACCTGACGAGCCACCGACCCCGCTCACTGGGAATGTGCGTTCCGCTATGGATCTCACCTTCCGTCACAACGAGGTTGAAACAATTATCGCAGACCTTGAAGAGGTCAAAAAGAGTGAAGACGTTTCAGTGGCTGGATGGGCAACAGATGCTCTGGGACATTTGCATCGAATGAGTCCAACCAGTCTGAAGGTCGCCCTGAAAGCTATCCGTAGGGGCAAAACTATGAATTTACGTGAGGCTCTTGAGATGGAGCTCAGAATCGCAACTGCCTACTGTGTAAGCGCTACTTGAGGGGCTCTAGCTGTATAATTAACAAGGCTTCTAGAACGGTGCCAGCCCTGACTTCATTACCGGCGTCACAGACGTGCTGATAGCAAAAAGCAAGACCAAAGGCGAGCGCTCCGAGTGGAGTCCGCCTACTATTGGGGAAGTCTCAGATGAAATAGTAGACCGCTTCTTCGCTCGAAATTCTGCGTATTTGAAGGACGCACCTCTGCTGACGGTACCCAAGCCTTTTGATGAGGTGCCGATACCGAAACCCACAACATATACTCTCCCTACAGAAGCGGATATCGAAGCTGTGATAACAGGCTACCCCCCGAAAGGAGGAAGTACTGGGATCACATACAACGAGCTGCTTGAAAAGTTTGACAGATTCCACAACGGTAAGATAGGTGTCACCCGCAAGGTGACAGATGTTGTTGAGCGCAAATGTGAAGTTGTGGACAACAACGACGGAAATTTTGTGTGGCTGAAATGGAAACGATCATCCAATGGATTGAAAACCACCGACTAGACAGTGTTTTCTTGATGAATGCTATCCTCGTTCTCAATTGGAGAGACCACCCCTGCTACGGGCATCGATGCTAACTTAGTGTATAATCAACCGTTGTTTCGACGTTCCTCGAATTGATGAGATGCTGCGATACTTCAGTGGTCAGTCCCGCGTTGAGATGTTCACGGGAAATCTCACTGCTGCGACTGAGAGAAGAGGGGTTACTTTCATGCACAGCCTCCTTGCTTCGACTCGGATAAGTGGGTAGCTAAAATCTCTAATGCTGCATCTCAGATTGTGGGATGCCAGTAAATAAGTTTGCGCGAATGATGCGCATGTCTCAATTAGATCACGCGGAGATCGCTGAAAATCGATATAATCGCGTTAGTCCCTTTGAGATCAAAAGGTGCCGGGATCCATCCCGGTTGTCTCCGTCCAGGTCTGAAGTAACACCGCCCTCGGACATCTATACGCGGGAGTGAGCTCCTTTCTTGATTGAGCCAAGGACCAAATCGAGTATTCCCGCAAATCCACATTATCACGGAACCAAATGAATTGAACATGGGCGTTGATGAATGCTGTTGCCCGTGATGACTAGAGGAACGCGAGTTGTGGTAGTGGTAGAGTCACAGGTTGTAGAAATTGATGAGACGCGTTGTATAAAAACGGAGCAAAGGATTTTATACCTTCAATACCCATCCACATGAGCAGTTTACTCTTCTGGAACGTCGTCAAGTGCAATCCCCTCTTCCCTTTGGGAGAAATCTTTGAAGGTTGCCCATCTCCGCAACAACTTCTCAGCACGGTCATATCACTATTCAGAATGACCTTTCCTCGTCGCTATCAGGCAGTCGACATTAGTCGTTCGCCAATGGAATTTGACGTGGACCACAACACCGGATTTTTACCACCTCGCGGTCTCCCTCGGCTGCCAGAAAAATATGCCATATGGGAGCAGTGGCTTGCTTTGGCACCAGAACTACTGAGCTTAGGAGAAGATGATTCGGAATCGGCAATGCAGAAACGCGCTTCAGGTGAAGCGTGGAGATCGCAAATAAAATCAGTAAGTCGGGAATGCTCCTTTTAATGGCTGTGCTGATCTGCTTCAGTGGCCTGTCCTCGACACCACCGAGCTAGAGACAGATGAACGATACCTAAAACGCGCTCATTTGGTCCTGGCGTGGCTCGTTCACTATTTTGTGCATTCTATGCCTCCGCAGGAGGATCTGACGGCCGCAATTCACGTGCCCGCGACGCTGGCCGTACCTCTGGTGCAGGTTTCGCGTCTGCTGGGCATGGCACCGATCCTCACCTACGCCGACACAGTGCTGTGGAACTGGGAGATGGTTAATGAAAACCGTCCACTCACTGTTGACAACATCCGTTTCCAAAACAACTTCTCTGGAACCGAGGATGAGCGCAGCTTCTACAACATGTCCATCCAAGTGGAGTTTCAGGGCATTCAGCTGTTGCGAATCATTGACGAGTATAACCATCTTCCAAACCTGGCTAGCTTAACGTCCATCTCGAAGATCTCTCGCGATCTCGTCCGAATCAAATGGATAGTAGACGATATGGTCGAGATTCTTCAGTCCGTACGTCCGGTATGCGACCCGCATGTATTTTACTGGGATGTGCGTCCTTGGTTCGAGGGAGCAGATGCGCTAGGGCCACTGTCTGCAGGGTGGGTCTACGACGGTGTACCAGACTGGCATTCGTTGGATCTCAGTGGACCTTCAGCAGGCCAGAGCAGCACAATGCATGCGCTAGACATTTTTTTGGATATAGATCACCAGCTACGTCACAAAAGATTTCCAGCACCATCCGCAGAAAATAAAAAAGCCGACGTCGGGTTCATGGCGAGGATGAGACGTTACATGCCAGGAAAACATCGCGGTTATCTTGAACACCTTGAAGCTACTCCCCGTTCGCTGCGGGAGTTGGCACAAAACGTGCCGACACTCCGTGAACCATATGATAATGTGGTGGCGGCACTGAAACGACTCCGAGACCTTCATATGCGCACTGCCTGTCTTTATATTGTGACCATGTCCAAGACCTCTGGATCACGATCTGGATGCCCGGCCGCCTCAATGATGGAACGATTGCAGGCGGCAAGAAATGCTGGCGAAGGACCTGTTAGAGGAACTGGAGGAACAGCGTTATCACTGCTTTTGAAAGCAGGTCGTGATGCTACAAGAAGAGCAATGCTCAAAGACAATTAAATAAATTAATTCACATACCTTCGCATCTAGTATTTATACCTTGCATGTATTTATAACCTAAGATATAGTTATTACGTAATGACAATCGAGGCGTGACAAAGCTACGACGCGTGATGTGTGATGCGTGACTGCTTTCATACCAGACTACCATGTCGTTTGAGCTCGATGCTGGCGTTATTAACCGCCTTAACACGGTCACCGGAGATGGGGATAGCGTGCTTGAAGATCCTCATACCCTTCAGATCCTTTCTACAAAGCTGATCACGCAAACAACGGGCAACGAACGCTATCGAATAATTATCAGCGACGGCGTATATTTCCTGCAGGCAATGCTTGCAACCCAGCTGAATGACCTGGTCAACTCTGAACAGCTCGTAAAAAACACTGTTGTCGTTGTTCAGAGGATGACCACCAACCTCGTGCAGAATAAACGGTACGCGACGCGTCCGTTTTTTCGAAGTGTTTATAACTCGTTCTAGGCTCCTAATCATCCTCGACTTACGCGTCCTAGGAGTTACCCCAGACCGTATTGGAACTCCTGTCAATATTCAGACGTCCCAAGTCGATAGCCCAGCTCCTGTCGCGGCCCCTGTCGCGGCCCCAGCGCCAGTTGGGGTCCCTGCTCCAAAAGCACAGCCACAAAAACCTCAGCCCCAACAACCGAAGGTCGCTGGCAGCTCCAGTGCTACTCGTTCTGTCATGCCAATTGACGCTCTCAGTCCGTTCCAAAACAGCTGGACCATCAAAGCACTTGTCGCGCAGAAATCTGACATAAAACACTGGTCTAATCCAAAAGGCGAGGGAAAGCTGTTCAGTGTCACTTTCGTGGACGAATCTGGGGAAATACGTGCAACCGCATTCAACCACGCAGTCGACGAACATTTCGAAAAGCTCCAAGATGGCAAGGTTTATTACATTTCAAGGGCAAAGGTCACCCTCGCCAAGAAGAAATTTACTAATGTTGCATGCGATTATGAACTTGCTCTGGAAAAAAACACTGAAATTGAAGAGGTTGGCTGCACTTTCACTTGATAGTGTTCGTTTCTGATCAGTTACCAGTGCCACGAGAATACTAACGTTCCGATGGTAAAATACCACTTTGTCGGTCTTGATGACTTGCAAAGTCAGCCGAAGGATGGGACCTGTGGTCAGTAGAACCCTTTGTTTGAAAGCTTTTGTTGAAGCTGGAATTCTAGACGTCATTGGCATCCTCAAAGAAATCGGCGACGTCACTCAGATCACAACCAAAGCTAATAGGCAGGCATGTCCAAATCTTTCTCTTTGTCGTCTATTAAAGACTGCCCGTAGCTTAACAAACGGGAACTTGTACTCGTCGACCAGTCTAAGAGCTCTGTTAGGCTGACCCTATGGGGAGAGCGCGCTGAACAGTTCAATCCTGACGACGTTAATTGTGTCGTTGCTGTTAAAGGTGCCAAAGTGAACGACTTCGGTGGTCGCTCTTTATCCTTGCAACATTCATCCCTACTCGCGATCAACCCGGATATGACAGAGACGTTCGCTTTGAGAGGATGGTTTGATGCACAGGGCCACACTGAACAATTCCAAGCTCAGAACAGGCTCAATGGATCTTCCTCCTCTGGCGGCTCCTTTGGTTTCAAACGTTCGGAGCTCGTCAGCTTGAAGCAGATGAAGGAGACGGAGCTCTCCGAGAATACTATCAACTTTTCGACTCGCGGAACTGTGATCTACATCAAGAACGAGAATTTCGTGTATCCTGCCTGCTCCTCTCCCAATTGTAATAAAAAGGTAGTGGAGGATGGGTCTGGCTGGAGATGCGACAAATGCAATGTTAGTCACCCTGAGCCAAATTATCGGTGGGCCCGTCTCATGATTTACGCGACTATGCTCAACCTTTCTCAGCTACATCCTTTCAATGGCCGTTTCGGACTGGTCTGGTAAAGCATTTATCTCTGGGTTCAATGAAGCCGGGGAAGCAGTGTTTGGTATGACTGGAAATGAACTGAAGAACCTTCAGGTACATGCAGTTTCCCAGGACCATTATCATGACTGAACCTCTTCTACAGGAAAACGATGTGATTGGCTTTAATGTTGCTTGCCACAAGGCTTTGTGCAACGTCTACAATTTCAGTATCAAAGCTAAGCAAGAAACTTTCAACGTCAGTCTGAATGTATCGATGACTTTTTCTGACTTTCTGTGCAGGAGAATACCCGCCCACGGTATTCGATCTCAAGCATCGCTCCTCTCAACTATCGAGAAGAAGCTCATGCGTTGCTAGAACTGATAGATTCGCCTTGGGGCCGCGAATTTCAGTAAATTTCCATGCTGTAGTGTACAATATTAGTAAAGTATTGTTGAGGCGATGACAATTGAATGACTTCGAGTGTTGAGTTGCTTAGAAACGTGACTTTGTTTGGCACTTGACCCAATTGTTTCTTTTTGTGGACGCGTCCTGGCCGCGTCCTGTATTGCCGGCTGTTAAGCCTACACCGCATTTATATTTCTAGGTGAATCTCCTGGGTTGTGGCCTGGGCTCAAATACGACGCACTTGACCCTTGACTTACCCTGCCACCAAAAATTGAACATCTTGAACCGATATTTGGAAATAAACGAAATCTTCTGAATTGCATATGCCAGCTATCCAGACTGCCTCTCGATTTAACAGACCCGTTACATCACCATCTACAATCGGTTCAGCTTCGATACCAGAACGTGTCAGTCGAACGCTGAGCCCACCCTACTCAAGTTATACACCGACTATCACTGGCCATGGCACTCCTAAAATGAATGTGGTGACGCGGGTTGCAATCCAGGGCAAGGCAAAGCACGGTCACGAAAACGGTGCTGCCATCAAAATGTATTTAAAGGCAAGCCGCGTCGTTTTCTATGAACAATGCAGCTAAACAACGGGTATAGTTATCTATTCCGCTAGATGTCATACCAGGCTCCATGATAGCTTTATTTCCAGGTGAGCTATCCTGTTTCGCGTGGACCTGGTGTAATAATTCCTGCAGAGGAGAATGTCAAGGTTCTGCATTCACAAGTCCACCCGCTGGATAGCAGCTCGGCCCCTTATAATTTCTCATCTGCCACCTCTCCTCTACTTCACCGCGCTGCCCGTGCACTCAATTTACCTGCACGATCTTCACATACATTTTACACTGCTCATGGACTCTCTCCTCAGTCTCCTAAGTCGTCTAGCTCGACATCTTACAGACAATCTGCATCGGCTCACGAAGATGGTCTCGTTGATGAGAAATACGCTGGCCAAATTGTGGTTAGCGGTTACCAGATCTCCTACATTCTGCCTAGGGCCTTTCCTTCAAGCTACGCTGACCCCGATACCCAATCCCGGTCATCTCTCGGCAAAAGGCGTTCTTCGCTCGTCGAGAAGAACCATATGCAGTTCATGGCCGCTATAGACATGATTGTTCCCTATGTCTCTCGGCCACCGAGAGCACCATATTTGGTATGATGCCGCTTTCTACGCTGTCGCGCTGTTACTGACGTCCCCATAGTTGTCTATTCCCACGCCTCGATGTCTGCATAATAACATTAAGCTGCGAATATTTCCTCCCAGTGCTATCTCAGCCTCGAATGCTTCGCTCTCCTCCACTGATGAGGATGGTGGCTCTTGGGACCTTGCTTCGGACCCGCATGTCACGCGGTCTACTACCAGAAATATTTCTCGAGCAGGTTCATACACGCATTTTGCTGATGACGAGACTAGCGATTCCTCTACTGCAGGGTTCTCTCAAGATTTTGGGATTCAAGGTACCTTTCCAAGTACCGAACGAATTCGTGTTCGTTGGGCTAAACCAATGCGTACACTCGACTTTTCTGGTGATGGTGATAGTAGACGTCGGGTTGGGGTAAAAGAATCCAAAGGCGAAATGACTTGCGTCGTTCGAGGCAGCATGAAAGACCAGAATGGCGTAGACGGCGTTTTGATGAATGTGGAATATAAAGGGACGTGCAAGGGTGTCTGGTTTGCAGGAGTGGCCACTCTGCTTGGTATGGATGTTGGACTAGAGGCCAAGAATTCTGAAGTGACCTGGGCTCCGGGACTTTCCAGCACCTGGGAAGTCAGCGGAGGTACAGGTTACACTGGATTTGATGTTGGGGCCCAAAGAATCAGTGGCATCTCGCGGCACAACTCGATAGACTCAAGTCCACGACCGCTATCGAGACATGATTCAACCTCTTCCACCAGCTCGACCTCTTCCCTTCTTCGTGCACCTCTCCCGAATCAAAACGTCCCTGACTATTCCTTTGAGAGCTCAGCATCTTCCTTGTCTTCTTCGCAGGTAACATCTGGCTCCTCCATCCCCTTCTCTTCATCTTCAAATCTAACACAAGCGCCTGGTCATGCCATGACATTACACCTGGATATGAATGAATTGTCGCCACCCTCCCATTCTTTCACATTCAGTATCTCTGGCACGATCCTTGTTACCCCTCGTTCTGCGATCACCAAGGCATATGGAGCTGCAGATCATTCTGAGGGCATACCGGACCCGGAACCCATTGTTCTTCCCCGTTTCACAGTCCTTGCCGCGGACTCTGAAACTGCCACGATCATAGTCAAGAATGACGTAGAGGATGGCAATGCTAACATTGAGGTCCTTACTGCCGTTGGAGATGTCCGCCGAGATCGCCAAGCTCGGAAGTCTATCCTCCCGCGAGGTGGACACGCAAAGTGTGATCCGGGGGCGAGGATAAGCTTACGTTCTGTTTTGATGCCTGTTGGTAATGGACCGTTTCATCCGACGACCCGTTCCAGGACATCAAGTCTTAATAATTCCCGCGTAGCTTCCCCTGTCCCAGCTCGGAAAGCAACGGCATCTCTACCGAAGAGAGACGGTCCATTAAAGATACCATCCGTGACTGCAACCGTAACTCCTTTAGTGTCTGAAGTTGGGATTTATCCTGATGCGTATGCTGTGCGAGTTACTTTCCTCACACCAGCGACTGACTCGGAGTCGATAGAGTTTGGTTTGGCTAAACCTGGGCCACTGTCGGGTTCCGTTATTTCCCTTAAGGACGAGATAGCGAATGAGGGCAAACCACCGAAAATTGACATCATTGGGGCTAGTGTTCAGGGCGTCCCAATACGCGTTGAGACGACTGCCACTATAAAGCAGGATCCGACGTCTGACGTTCCTTTTGAGGAGATGAGTGGAAAGGAATGGTGGACTTGGATCAAAGTACACACTGGACATGTCATCGGGAAGGTGGTTATCGATTACGTGGTGAAAGACGACAGGAAAACATTGAAAGGCAAAGCGAAGGCAGATGATGAGATCCTGTTCAATGTCTTTCTTCCATCATTTTCAGTTGCGGTCAGTCGACTGGAAGTGTTGGTAGAAGCTTTTGGTGGTAATGTTCCGTATTTTTGGATTTGATTGCTCTTATCGATTGTAGATCTTCAAATCGTGGCTCTCAAATCGAACCTCAACCACCAACGACCATTCTCTACAGGACGACAACTACTCAATTACTCTATGGAGGAACTCTTCTACCCATATTTATCACTAACGATGCAACCCACACGTCCTACATCTCACGGAATTCTGAATTACTTTGTTTATCTCCTCTTCCTTTCCGTTATAGTCGGTTTTGGCTTCATACTCACTATGAACGCGGAGGTGAAGCACCTCGGTAGGGTACTCGATGGTTACTCTGTGATAGACTCGGGTTGGAGTGATATTACAGAGCCTGTCACTGTCACAACCACGGTTTACACTGGATCGGGATGGTGGTCTTCCAAAGAAACAGAACCTGCTGTATCAACAACGACCACGTTGCCGTCCCCTATACCTTTAGTGACGGCAACAACATCGCCGTCCCCTGCATCTTCAGAGTCAACAGCGGTGACATCTCTCTCACCCTTGACATCCTTACCTTCATTCAGTGAGTCAGTAGCAGCATCGCTTGCTGTGGTGTCCGCTACCGTACAAAATTTCTCCTGGGAGGATTTGCAGCCGATACGCAAAGTTACAGCAGCAGCCTTAGAACGGCTAGCAAACATGTTCCAAGTAGTCTGGTTAGCATGTAGGAAGGCCTACCACTACCCTTTACAGCCTCCATGATAGATTTATCTCAAGTGTTGTATGTTTATGCATATATGTAATGAATAGGCGCGTCGTATATAATTGCATGACCGAAAGGTCCTCGCGTGACCGAGCGGGTTTTGTATGACGTTGTCCCTGTTTAGAGGCGTCCGTTTGGCTGTTAGACCTTCTGCATTTATACCCAATTATCAACTACCAGCACGAATGGGCACCGCTACGGACTGGCAACGTGTAACTCTCGACGGAACTCCACCGTTCTCCAAATTCACGAAACTTGTTGAAAAATCTGCCAACGACGACAGGGACTACAGGATCATACGGCTTGACAATGGACTCGAGGCATTGCTTGTCCACGACGCCAAGGCAGACAAGGCAGCGGCAAGTCTCGATGTTTCCGTTGGGCATCTTTCAGACCCAGTAAGTGCATTGGAATCAACAATCTCGCTCTGATCACCATTTGCTAGGCTGATATGCCTGGTATGGCCCATTTCTGCGAGCATTTGTTGTTCATGGTTCGTGATTGTCGCGCGATGAGTCCTGCAACATTCTGACCCTCCTCAGGGCACTGAACCGTTTCCCGTTGAGAATGAGTATTCTCAAGTAGGCCATCACTTTTTTCAGTCGTGTGTTTTTTTGACGATTCACCAGTATCTAGCCAAGAACAACGGTGCATCAAATGCGTACACTTCAGTTGACAACACAAACTACTACTTCAGTGTTGCAACCACAGCTCTGCCAGGAGCGCTCACCCGTTTCGCTGCGTTTTTTCACGCTCCGCTGTTCGATCCGTCCTGTACATCCCGAGAGCTTAATGCTGTGGACTCTGAGCACAAGAAGAATCACCAGAATGATATGTGGCGGATGTTCCAGTTGAACAAACATCTCAGTAAACCGGGTCATGTCTGGAGCAAGTTTGGAAGCGGGAACCGTGAAAGTTTGTCTCAGGCGGCACAAACACTCAAGCAAAAAGGTTTGTTGGAAGTTTCAGACGTTAAACGCGACACTCTTGCCCCTTCACCTTTAAATTCGCGCGCAGCTTCTCCTGCTCCGTCGGCATCATCTGAACTAGAAGCCGATGGCGGTGCCGTCGGTCGAGAAACACGACGGAGGCTCGTAGAGTGGTGGGAAAAGGAGTATTGTGCGAGCCGAATGCGTCTTTGTATCGTTGGAAAAGGTGATTCCTGTCGCTTTGTCTCTGGCATGTCTCATTTCTGTCTTTTCAGAGTCTCTGGATGAGCTATCAACACTTGCATCAACACTTTTCTCTCCGATTCCGAACCGAGGTCAAGAACCTTTGCCCATGATCAACGACCATCCACTCAGTCCAAAAGAACAAGGGGTAAGTTGAGAAGTGGCAGAAAACAAGATCTTATCCTTTTCCCAGACACTTGTCTCTGTCCACACAATCATGTCCTTCTTTGCTCTTGAGATTTCTTTTCCTCTAGAATGGCAAACACCCTTGTGGAATCTGAAACCAGCTCAATACATTGCTCACTTGCTAGGACACGAAGGACGTGGATCTCTGCACTCGTATCTCAAAAACAAGGGTTGGATCACGGATTTGAGCTCTGGACCGCAATCTCTTGCGCGTGGATTTGACATGTTCAGGATTACGACATATCTTACCCTCGATGGGTTCAGTAAGTCGGGCTTTTTTTTTGCTTCGGGTCGGGGCTTATTCTGGCGCAGAGAACTATCGTTCAGTTATCGTCGCAGTCTTCAAATACCTAGCCTTGCTACGTGACTCGCAATTCCCTCCATACCTTCAGAAGGAAGAAATCGTAATGGACACTGCCCGCTTCCGTTTCAAAGAGAAAGGCCGTCCTGATGATTATGCTTCCAAACTCTCTGCGAGACTTCCCAAGCCTTACCCAAGGGATTTGATTCTCTCGGCGTCGTCTTTAACTTATCCATGGAATGAGTACGAAGACCCTGAAGCTGGTGAGAGGAAAGTCAGGGAATATCTCGAAGCTTTCCGTATTCAGAATGGAAGAGTCTTCTTGATGGCCCAAGCCAATGAGCTTGCCAAGCTCGAGCCCCAAAGCGATGCACAGTGGGAGTCGGAGCCCTGGTATGGGACTATGTATCGTGTCGAGCGATTCGATGAGAACTACGTGGCGCAGGTATGTTGCAAGCCCATTGAATCATACCAGGTATTGACGGACACAAGACAAATTCACCTAACGATATCCCAGAGCTGTTTTTGCCCCCGCAAAACGAGTTTATTCCCGATAACCTGGATGTAGATAAACGAGAGGCCGCAGATGTGAGTGTTTCTTTGAGTGGAGCTTCATTTGCTGAGTCGGGCATCAAGCCTCTCAAACGACCGTACCTCATCCGTGAGACGCCCCTTTCGACTCTCTGGCACAAGAAGGATGATAGATTCTGGGTACCAAAAGCATTTGTCATTATAGACCTTCGCAGGTGTGTTCCCTTGGCTCTAATGCGGCTGCCTCTGATCTGATCTTAGCCCCTTCCCTAAGGACTCGGCCCGAGCAGCTGTCTTGAACTCGTGCGTCGCAAATCCATCATCAGGTCATGCTCACAAGTAACAGACTCTACGCGGACCTGGTGACAGATTCGCTGACAGAATACTCGTACAATGCCTCTCTCGCAGGGCTGACATATCAGTTTGAAGCGACGAAGAATGGTTTATTCATCTCTATGAGTGGATACAATGATAAGCTGCCACTTCTCGCTCGGAGTGTTCTGGAGAAAGCCAAAGCGCTGGTTGTCAACCCTGAACGACTGGCCATTGTTAAGGAAGAGGTTTGTGTTCTAATCTCCCAGTTGGCCCTGGTTGAACTCTGTTAGGCCAAACGAAGTATGGAGAACTTCTTGTTGACACAGTCTTATAACCTCTCCGACTACTACGCTCGTTACTTCCTCACTTGGAAAGGATGGACAATCGAAGATAGATTACTAGAATTGGCTTGTGGGTCTACTTTCTGACCGATTGTTGTATTTTGACCAGTTTAGCTATCACACCTGATGAAGTACAGCAATTCATCTCAAGGTTATTCTCCGAGGTTAACATGCGCATTCTCGTCGTTGGTAATATGTATAAAGATGTCAGTTGTTCACTGTCCGTCTAGATGTAGTTGACGTTGATCACAGGAAGCTATCAAAATTGCAGAGATGGCTGAGAAGGATGTTGGTGTGTCGTCATTGACACCGATTGAGCTCAATGAAAAGGCTTTGACTCTCCCTGACGGCAAGTTAGCTTAACTGCCTCTCTTACCAGACTGACGGATGTGCAAAGGCTGTAATTATACATGGACCTCGAAGTTGGCCAATCCAAACGACGTCAACTGCGCATTATCATATTTTGTTCAATTCGGACCCACAGGGAACCAGCGACTGCGTGTAACTGCTGGGCTTCTGACCCAGATCCTCAAAGAACCTGCTTTCAATGTGCTTAGGACAAAGGAGCAGCTTGGGTACGTTGTCTCACTTGGTGGATGGACCCTACCAGGTGGCAATGAGCTCGGGTTGCGGGTTGTCGTCCAAAGCGAGCGAACTGCAGAGTATTGTGAAACGCGTGTAGAGGCGTTCTTCGACGCGGCGAAGATAGACATTGAGGAGATGACTGATGAAGTGTTCCAGGAGCAGAAGAATGGCTTAGAAAAAAAGTGGCGGGAGGCCACCAAAAATCTGGCAGAAGAGACGGCTGTCTATCAAACTCACATCGACAGTGGACACTTGGATTTCTTACGAAGTGAGTGCCCTTTTTTTAGAGCATGCTGCTTATATAGTGCTTTCAGATGAGAACGACGCAGATTTACTGAAAGGAATCACAAAGGACGAGGTCCTTTCGCTTTTCATGTCGCATATCCATCCGACGTCTAAGACGCGGTCGAAGCTGTCGGTGCATATGCTCTCGCAACGTCCACGGCCACCTCGAGTCAGCTTGGCGGCAGCTGAAGCCTTTGTTTCCCTTGTACGAAAGGCCAATATTGAAGTGGATGAAGCGGGGTGGCGAGCTGCTTTTGGCCAGGAGCCTCCGCCGGTGCAGGCATTCGGCGAATATTGGTTAAAGACAATTGGTGATAGGCAGGAGAAAGATGAACTGCTCAAAGCTGTTCCAGGACTTCTTCAACAATATCCAGCAGACCAAGAGAGTCCCAGATCGGAGGTGGAATATATCCAGGATGCGAAGGCGTTCCGGGATACGTTGCAGGTGTCAAAGGACCCTGGTCCGATGGTACAATGGGGTGATCTTCCGGTGGCACGATTTTGAGACATAGAATATGGAAATTATAATGCTACTGAAATCCAACTATTTCTTCTTGCGTGTCGCAGCTGCAGTGTCCTGTGTGCCATATCCTTTCGACCGACGAAAGAGCAAAATCAAAGGTTCAGGTACTGTTGGACAGTCAGTCCGAGTCGATGAAAGGAGTGGCAGCTTGCCATGAACTTCATAATGCTCCCATCCTGGACTCTGCATGATACCAATGCCTCGCCATTCCTCTTCGCTTAACAGCCGCAGAACTTTTGTTTCCGATTGGGAATTCCAAAATGATTTAGGTATGAGGGGGACGATTTCTCGTGGCAAAGTGACATGACGGTATTCGTAGTGGTCGTCTGAATACTTTGTGGCATTTGTCAGAGCGAACATTTCTTATGGGCTTGTGCTCACCCTGTCCGAGTAAATAATTCTGAAAGAGCATTCAGAATATCGTCAATGAGATGAAACAAACACACTTGTCTGTGATTTCTTTCCACAGCCGTTTCTGCTCCGCGGGATCGACTTTTTCTTCCTTTTTGGTATTACGACTCATCATGGTTCAGGTTCAACAACATACGACGCGTCGCGTCACAGACAGTTCAATGGTCACATGATCACGGCACGTCAAGACTCGAAGTCGTGTTCGACAAAAGGAAAATCGGAAAGCTCTCAAATAATGCTGGCAGAAACAGTAAAGTTCGGATATACTACTGTACATCCTTGATAAACGGCGGTTCCTCAATAAATATAGGATCAACTCCCTTCCATTCCATGTTTGCCCCTGACTCTTGTTTCTCTCGCCACACCCGTTCTCTTTCCTCCCAGTATTCCAGGTTACCTCTCTCAGTTCGCAGAGGTGCCCAAACACGCTCTCCAGTATCCCCTTCAGTTTCTGCCCTGAACCATCGAGGCTGGTGCGGTGCAATCCTCCCCTCTTCTCGCGCGCGCCGTGTAGCACGTTGCTTCTCTTCCTGCGCTATCTTCAAGTCGTTTGCATCATCGTATTTCCCAATCTCGAATGCCCTCTGATCCGGACGAAGCCGACAATCTGTCGGACAGAGATACGGTTTGAGGGTATCCTTCGGACAATCATTCAGAGTTATCGCAAACGGTGTCAGATTGAACGGAGAGCCCGTTGGTTTCGGAGAGTTTCTCCAAAGAAGAATATATTCCGGAGCCGATGGAGATGCAGGGCCATCGCTGACAGTTGTGTCAGGATGTAAGAGTCCATACCCAGACCCAACTTTGCGGGCAATAAGCTGCGAGTTCCATCGACCGGCTATTTCGTACGAGATGTTCCCTGATGCGTCCATGACTTTACCTGATATTTCAAAGGCATCTTTGCCTCGCCATCCTCGAGGTTTGAAAGTGAGCACACACCGGTCCCCGGTACGATGATTCATGATCTTAAAACAGTAAAAAATGTGAAACCAATGTAGATCTGTGACCCACTATCATATCGCCATAATGGTCAATCGTTGGTGATCCAAGGATGAATCCAGAGATGTTAGTCGTGACCTTCTTCCAGCTATAATGCTCCACAACCTTGCCTTGTCCCCTGCCAGTTGCTTTGGGATATTTGGGACCAAGTTCAGCTGGTATGATTAAGTCCGCGTGTGCAACACCGGTTGGTCGAATCTCAAACGATTTACCCATAAATTTGTTTTGAGCGTCCACCTAACAGACTCAGTCAGCTTGAATCGGCTTGTAAAAAAATCTGACCTCTCCATAGTAATGCCAAAGCGGTGATTCGGCGTAACACGCAGACATTGGCGGGTGATGACTAACTTGCTCTGATACGTATCGATAATCCTTGTCAAACCGTACGTATTCATATGTTTCGCTCTGCACATAAGCATCCGGGACGCTTCGAGATGTAGCACTTACTAGCATTGGGTTGAACGGCTTGGCTATCCTGCCAATTGTCGACGAGTAATTCGACATTGCAAACGCAGCTACGAAAGCAATCCGCCGGTGAGAATCTGTCTCACGAGCGGCCACATCCACTGATGATCGTAAGTTGCATCGATGGTTTAGACAAATTTGCTCACAGCATTCAGAAAATTCCATATCTTCCGCCTTTTTTAGAAAAAGAAGCACGTCAACCCAAGCAGGAGACAAAACAAGCAACATACCATCCGCTGCAACATGCTTGTTGGCTCATTAAACGACACTGGGAAACTAATCTTCGTCAAATCCTTTCCAATACTGTTCTTCAACACTGCCCATAGACTGGTATTAGGTCTCTCATCGGTGATATTTAACCTCTGCCTCAATACCTTATAGCCGGTATAAGGTAAAGTCATATCGACTGGCATAGAAAACTCATGAACACCTGGACTCATCAAGGATTCGGGAACGACGAGGTTGGGGAGGTTGTTTGATTCGATCGCGTCGAAGAATTCGTCTTCCTCGTCTGTATCCATATCTACACTCTCAGTTTCATCCATTCCTTGCACAGTTCTAGGAGTCACGGTCTCCTGAGTCTCCGAACGTCCTTTTAGCATCGGGGGTTGCTGTGGGATAACCTGCGTCTGTATCTTTAACTGATGCGGCTGAGGCGTCAAGGCATCCTCCTCCTCATGAAGTTGAAGAGGGATGATAAAAGACCTTCGTCGGAGTGTACCCGTGCCTGCACTTTCAGAAACGCTAGAGTCGAAAAATCGACTGCCTCGTTTCCGGCTCCTCGCACGGAGTTCTTTCTCCAAAGTCTCTCCCTCCCTAACAACTGTCGCAAGACTTTCCTCCCATACGACTTGTCGACTGTGTTCTTGCTCGAGCTGCTTACTCCACCACTGTTCACGTTCCCGTGCCATGTGGATATACTCGTTTAGCATTCCCTGTACGACAGCGAAGGACTCAATCAACGCCGAGCGAGTGTCGATAGTCCGCTGAGGAGTATCGGGAGGGAGACGTAAATCATTCAACAACTGTGTCGTAAGCTCCATCTGCGCTGCCGTCGAATTTCCGTGCAACTCAAATCCAGCCTGGTGGGGAGGCGTCGTCGTCGAATCAGCATCAGACGAGTCATCGCGCGCGTCTTCATCGTCTGCATCGGATTGGTTGAGTACTGGACTAGCGCCATTTTCGCTATGATCTGTCCTAGGCTCCATCATCGATGCGGTCTCAGCTTCGCTGCCATGCGTGTTGACAGAAGAGACAGGTCGATGGTGTTTGTTTCCTCGTTTAGCTAGCGAGACGCTGGATATGCTACCTCGGTTTGACGATAGCGAGGCGGAAGCTTTGAGGCCGCTAGCGTCGCTGTCTCCACTCCTTCTGCGTTTCTCGCTCGTGTCGGTGGTGCTATTATCAGCCTTGTACCAGTCTATACTCTTTCCGATAGCCTGGATCCAACGAGTTGCCTCGACGGGGTGGTTGGCTTTCATGTACCATTTTTGGACACCTGAGCTATGGCCCCGAGATGGGGTGGAGTGGACTTCGAAGCGCGTTCGGTCGGTACCAGTGGTTTTGAGGACGGCGGTTTTCATAGAGATGGAACCGCGACTGGCAACGGTTTCGTCCTCCTGATGTCGGTAGTCTAAAATGTCTTAACAAGATGTGGAAGAGGTTTTGAATGGACAGACATGAGAGGACACCTGCATTGAGTACGAACCAGCGGGTGTTATATCCTTTAGCAACGTTAGTGTATTTATTGAGGTATCCTTTTAAGCTGGGCAGCTCTAAGGAGGGTGCTTCAATCAATGTCGTATCCTGGTTAACAACTGCAAAGGATGAGATGGCATGGGTTTGACGGATCTTAAAAAAGCCTACACTGCTTTAGGAAGACTCTGACGCGGTCGTCCTTGCCTGTTCCCTCGTATGCCATTTTACCTCGGCGATTTCGAACAAAAACGTCTGCCCCAGCACGAACTGCGAGTTCGATTAATCGGAGGTCCTTGCGCTTGGCTGCTTCGTGGAGAAGAGAAGTCCCTGTATCGTCATCAAGGTAGGAGAGATTTACGAAACGGATGCGTGGAGATTCGAGCAAGGTTACCAGGGCGGGTGACGGAGAGGCCGTTAATGGAGACAAAATGTAGCTTCGTAACAGAGAACGATATGAGGCGTTTAAGAATGCGCGCGAGTCTGCAAGGAAATGTAGCGTGTATGAGAATGAGAAATGAAGTTGGCTTGCCCTCAATGACACGAACGACGTCCTTTCCCCTTGCAACTTCTCTGCAACTGCGACCTTGTGAATCGCGGAGACTGTCGTCGATGTTTTCTTGTTCGAGAAGGAGATTTACTATATCAGCTCTACCGAGTGAGGCGGCCAGATGTAGGGGCGTGGTTCCAGAGCCGGGTGGATGAACACCGTTTGGAGATATGGCCCGGTAAGATAAGAGTAAGGCAACGGTCTGAACTGCATTATATGGGTCAAAAGGAACCGTAGAGTTGAGCCAGCAAGTACCTGAGCCACATCTAACTGCAAGATGGAGCGCAGCGGCTCCTGTATCGATTTCTCCAGCTGCTGATTTGCGCTTGTCCTTGCTGATTTCAGTTAGAAAGGGAAGAATAGAAGCTGGGTCTCCTGCAAGCCCCTGTTAGAGCAATGGTACCAAGACTTGGAGACGTGTACCGCTGCGGAGGGCCGACAACAGCTTGACCTGATACATGGGTTCACCTGCAGTGGAAAGTCTGAATGCAGAGCTAATGCGGAGGTATACTGAGCTCACTTTCTGGGACATTGCTAGACGCCGAGCTTGCCGAGGCCCTGATAGATGACATGCTTATGTTTGAAATGAAGAATAAGTTAGTTATGGCTTGTCGTCAAACAATTTGGTCGTCTAGGGCTTGTCACTGATGTGGACATGAAATGGGGCAGTCACGTGTATCACAACCAGACGCGTCCCCAAAAGCATTATCAAGCTATAATACAGAGCAATAGCACATCAATTCGCGTTCTACTTTCGGCTCGTCGTCTTTATCCTGGCCTTGTGCTGCGTTTCTGGATACGACTCGAGTGGACGACGGAATAGCAGGATATGAGGTTCAGGAACTGCAATTAATTGATTCAATGCCGCCACAATATAGGAGTGCTGACCATGCACGCCATAGTGCTCCCATCCATGGCTTTGCTGTATGCCAATACACTAATATCGTCAGAGGTGCACTGCCATTATAGCACATAACAAACTCTGCACTCTTCTTCCGACAGGAGCTTCAGTGCGCCTGAGCTGGTCCAGAATTCCTGGGGCACAATCTTGAGTAGCTGCTTTGGCAGTGTGACATGTCGATAGACATATGTGTCGTCTTCATAGTTATCCTGCAGTGTAGTAGTAAGATCCCAGAACCGCGACTTATGCGTGCATTTACTGAATAACGAATCCTACAGGAAGTCAATACAGATACTACGCGTAGTATAAGCGTACTTGTCAAACAACTCTTTGAGCTTTTGAGCTTTCTGCGCTTCTTGATCCTCTTCCACAGTCATTGTAACTGTCAAGGTGTAGTAATAAGGTCACATGACTCGACGCGTCCTTGATTCCTACTTCCATGGACGACGCGGATTACTTTGACGACGGCTCCTACATCGACCGTAGATACAGTACATTAGATGATCTCTCAGACGACATAAGTCTGTCTGCTTTACGGTCGTTCTAGGGTGGCCTCTCATCGTTTTTGTAGTGACTTCATCACCCTCTCCAGCGGGCAGATTTGCTTATCAACCACTGTGCGAAGACGACGACATTGAAGAAGATGTCAATATATACGCTCAGCAGCCGGTCTACCATAACGAGTACCCAAATCATAGTCATTTTACTGCTCTGTATATTTCGCGTCACTGATCCCAAACTAGCCCAGCAGTTCTTTGACCGTGTCCCTTTCAACTCTCGCGACTATCGAGCTCAATCACAGTCGGCATCTTCTCAACCGGGGCCATTTTTTCCCCAACCGCGACCTTCGTACACTCAATCCCGACCACAGCCATCTTATCCTAGACACGTCGAAGAAGCGCCAGTACCAGAGTCTAAGCACTCGCATGGCGTACGTCTTGTTCCGGTGTCGAATCTTCGTAAGTGCCTCGTTCCTGTTCCCGGTACTCTCAACTGTCGCAGCCGACATATATCGTAGTCTATTCAAATTTGGTGTCTTCAATGCTGTACAGTCGACTTGTTTCGATCACGTCGTAAACGAGAATGACAGTTTGGTACGTTAACCCTTTCATCCAGGCGCACTCTCACTTTCCTGCAGGTCATTAGTGGTGAGTCCGCGCGCAGCGAATCGAACCCTTCGATATGAGAGTACTATAGCCCCAACCGGAAGTGGAAAGACAGTTCTGTTTGAGCTGTCCATTATCCACATGCTTACTCTCGCGAAAGACACCAACAAGCCTATGAAATGTGTCTACATGGCGCCAACAAAGGTCATTGCAGTCTTGTTCGACCACGCTTTTCTGATAAGGCGATCATAGGCTCTGTGTTCTGAAAGGTTCAAAGACTGGTCTGCTAAATTTACTCCTTTGGGGATCAAATGTGCGCGTCCCTTATGCAGCGCAACACTCACCTAACCCCTAGCAGGCTGTGAACTCACTGGTGACACCGTCACGTACGGTCAAGGTGTTTGGGGCGAAGCCAAGGACGCTACCATTATGTGCGTACATCCCCTTCCACTGTGCTTCGGTTGACAGTTTGCTAGTATAACAACGGTATAACCTAGCCTCCCCTGCCGTCTATCTTAATCTTCCTATAGGGAGAGAAGTGGGACAGTCTAACGAGAAACTGGTCTGCTGTCCTCAATTCGTGCCAGTTCACCGCTCAACCTCCCAAAGGGATCATCACAAAGCGATTTTTTCGCAGATCCGATTGTTTCTAGTCGACGAAGTACGTCTATCCGTAGCTTGGAAGTAGTCTATATCTGCACAGGTTCACATTCTCAATGAATCTCGCGGCAGTACCCTCGAGGTGGTCGTATCACGGATGAAGCTCCGTGGCTCCTCTGTTCGGTTCGTTCTCGTCTCCGCAACGGTTCCGAATATCCTCGACATTGCGTCTTGGATTGGAAGCTCCAAGAACGACAATCAACCCGCAAAAGTCTTTCAGGTACCGTGACCACCCTCTGTCGGCAAGTCACGTCGCTAACGAGGTTCAGTTTGGCGAGGAGTATCGTCCGTGTAAACTCAAGCGTATCGTTCTAGGTTGCCCACGCGGAAAGAACCAGAACGATTTCATGTTCTCCAAGAGCCTCGAATTTAAGCTGTTTGGGGTGCTTCAAAAGCATTCGGTCGGGAAACCTATTTTGGTGTTTTGTTCAACGAGAAAAGGTAAACGCACCTTCACGAGTTCTTTCGATCCCTTCAATCCGATCTATAGGCACGTTATCTACAGCCGAACAGTTGCAGAAGGAGTACAAAGAAGCACAGGAAAAGGGACAGTCGTTACCCTGGAGTCGACCTCCTAGGTGAGCTAGACGGCGAACCCTTCTTGTTTTTACCCAATGCTCCCCAGGATTGATCATAGTTTCCAAGACAAGAGATTGAACGGTTTGTGACTTCTTGTAAGCCGTAAAGTAGCTGATTGCTCAGAGCTCGCCTCGTTTGGCATCGGTGTACATCATGCGGGCCTGAGTCTTGATGACAGGCGTGCTACCGAAGAGCTATACCTCAAGAAGCTACTGCGGGTCGTAGTCTCAACCTCCGTAAGCTGCTCTTCTGTTACTCCAAACTTTGCATTAATTACCGCCGCAGACACTTGCCGTTGGTGTCAACCTTCGTACGTATTTTTAATCATGCTGTTCTCTCTCCTAAAACTATCTTTAGCTGCTCATACGGTTGTCATCAAAGGAGTCTTCACTTTCCAGAACAACACTTCCGTGGAATATTCTGATCTAGATATCATGCAAATGCTCGGACGGGCGGTAAGAGCCTGCTTCAATTGATACCATACTGACCCAAGCGATGTCTAGGGTCGACCTCAGTTTGGTGAGAACCTCGTGCTTCTCGTTTCTTGTCTGATCATGTCCGTTTAGACAAAGAAGGCCTAAGTATCATTATGTGCGAAAGCACTCTCGAGGCGAAATACACCGCTCTAGTTCAAGGCCACACTGTCGTAGAAAGCTGTCTCCATACCAACCTGTCCGAACATTTAAATTCCGAGATTGGACTCGGAACTATCGACAACATATCTTCTGCCAAAGCTTGGCTGAAGAAATCATTCCTCTTCCAAAGGATTAAACAGAACCCCAACTATTATGCTCTTGGAAAGAATGATAACCAAACTTGGGAGGAACGGGTTGACGATTTGGTGATGCAAAGTGTAGAGAAGCTCAAGCAGACAAAGTTGGTCGAGCATCGCGGGGACTCCGCTCGAGGGGATCTTGGCTCCACGGACTTCGGAGACATCATGAGCAAGGTATGTTTGGGCTCCTTTGCGTTTTAAGACCTCACCGCCATCCACAGTTTTACATCCGCCTAACGACAGTAAGTCTCATTCGTGTTACTTGCTTTCGGCTGACTGATCCTCTAGATGAGCATGATATTAGCTCTTCCGGAGCGGCCCAGCTTGCGGGATATAGTGCGTTTCTACTCATAGGACTTCTCTACGTGCATCTTATCAGCAATAGTTAGAGATGATTGCCTCCTCGGAGGAGTGAGTTCTTTACGCTCAAATGGTTATTTGACAACTCTTTCAGACTTTCGGAGATCAAGTTGAGGACTTCTGAAAAGACAGTGAGCAGTCGGTTATCAGTTCAGAAAAGGTCTAATCTAGTTTTTGCAGCTTCTCAATACTCTTCGGCGTCATAATGACATCCGCTTTGAAGTCAAAAAGGTTGAAAAAACGAGCGACAAGGCGTTCATTCTAATCCAGGTTGGGTGTTTCGTTGATTAACACCCTTTTCATTTCTCCCGCAGGCTGTTTTGAGTGGAATTTCCTTGAATGCACCGGAGTTCAAAAGTGGAGACAGTCAGCTCCACTTTGAGGCATACACCATCTTCAAACATATCGTGCGAATTGGAAAAGGTACTTAACATGCTTCAATGGTGTTTCATGACTAAGTCCCTTCAGCGATTACCGAAGTCGGACTGGTTAAGAAACGGGGGGCTATCATCAAGCACGGTCTAGAACTGTATGTACAGCACCCGGTATCCATAATCTGACAATTTTCGACGGTATTTTAGAGTCAGATGTTTTCAAGCCAAGGCCTGGGAAGATAGACCGGTGGTTTTGCGACAGATTGAATCAATTGGGGAGAAATCGTGTGTTGGTCCTCTTATTGTGTTTCGTATACTTATCTTCCTTTAGCTTGAAGGTTTTGTGCAGCGCTTTCCATTGACTGCAGCTCATTACGACTAGGTTCTTGCCGAGCGTGGGATTGTTTCCATCGATGCTCTGCGCAAGGCTGATCCGCTGCAATTGGAACTTGTAAGCCTGATCATTTCCTTGTTGTTTTCTTCTCATTGTCAGTTGCTGAACCGTCGTCCTCCTTTCGGCCATGAACTACTGGCCGCTACTTGTGAATTCCCTAATTACTTTTTGAAAGTAAAAGAGGGCAGAGTATCCTCTGATGGAGGAAAGAGTCCCGTACAAGCTCATATCTTGGTCGAGTGTGGATTGCTTGACGAGCTATCCAAACCAATCAAAGGCAAGAAGATGTCGAAATACCGGCCGGCAAGTACTACCGTAGTGCTCACCTTGACATCGGACCAAGACCTGGTTGATTTTCGTCGTATTCCGTCGGTATCACGATATGCAGAGGGCTTTCTGAATGACTTCATCATAGAACAAAGTTACTCAAGGATGCGAAAAACTTCGAATTGACTGTAATCTTGGAGAAGCCCAGTCAAAGTGTCTCAGTGCTCCTGGCTTGCGTAAAGAAGCCTTCATCGAGTTCCATTATTGCTCACCTTTGTTTCAGGAGGCAGTTGCTGGTGTCGGGATCGTTCGGAACTATAAGCCGAACATACCATCTCACGAATTCCCTACTCGAGACACCCGACCACAGACAGCTATAGTGAGCATTTCTAATTCCAAGTTTCTCCTAATTTAACATTTAGGAACGCGATCTCGAGGGTCTAGAGGATATCAAAGACTTTTGGGATTACGACATTGACGACGATGTTGAGGTGCCAGTCAAAGATCTGACGAAAACCAAACGTTTGTCTTGCTGATTTTGAGACCATGCATTGAAAAAGCTGACTAGCTCGGAACCAATCCGCCAAGGTCTCTGCCCCAGTGTCAACTTCCTCCAAGAAAACGGAAACACTCAAAACTCTGGACAATCAGCCAACAGAACCGAAGAAGCTCCCAAATGGCAACTATGCGTAATTCCCCATCCTAACCGTGGTGGCATTCTTACATCCTTTCCTAGGTGCAATCATAATTGCAAGGACAAACAGAAATGCAGACATATGTGGTAGGCACCATTGCTCTTGGATTTTCGTCAGATTGATTATTTGTAGCTGCCGTGACGGTTTAGCAGAGCCACCAAAATCCTCCAAGAGTCGAACGGCAACGTCCTCCAAACCTTCAGACCCTCCTACGCAGCCTTCTGTCATCTTCGCCTATCCCGTACCTAAAGTAAAGCCCAATCGTTCTGATCGTTCCATGGACCAACTAGAAGCCCTTCACAAACGTACTCACGTGAAAGAGAATCTAAAGCTTCCGGAAGGCCAAAGAATAAAACTTGAACCTGCTCCTAGGAAGACTTTGAAGCGAAGACCAGCTCCTGACTTTAATATCGAGTTCTCAGATCTTCACGATGCCAACCCTCAAGAACCCTCCTCTATGCAAATCGACCAGATCCTCGAGGATGACGACGATTTTCCAGAATCCCACGCCCTGGTCAATATGGTTAACAAAGGAACTCCTGCAGCCGATACCTCTTTTGAAACTGTTTCCATCTGTGACCTGACTGGACGAGTGATTCCTGCTTCCCATGCAACTAGCATTCAGACCCGCTATAGTTCTACTTTGAATAACGAATCATCACCTGCACCGCGTCCGCCCAAACGAGCCAGAATAGAGGAAACTTTCGGTGACGAGCTAGAGATCCGTTCATCTCCTACTCCAGTGCGTCATGCAAGCACGGTTTGTAATCGAAGCGTCTGTTAGTACATCGCTGACCCATGTCTCGAAGGGACCTCTTTTCTTCGACGATGACGCAGAATTGAACCACGACAACACGGACACTGATGATGACTTTGTTGTGGACTCGAGCTACCTTACTGCACCTGATCTAACGGCCTCTTCAAGCTCTATGAACGACGTCTCGATGTCAGAGAATACGTCTTCTGTCGTGACGTTCCAAGAACAACCAGTTGTTCAAGCCCATGCTCCAGAGAATAAGAATACCGAGGATCAGACGGAGGAGGCTGACGAAACAGACGATTACGCAGAGTTCGAAAAATGGTTGAATAGTGGGGCAGTACAGATTGTTCGCTGAGTTGAAATGTGTTGCGGTCACTTCGTTTCTGTTGCGTTTTCATGTACTATACGATGCAGCTTTCTGCATGGTTAACCGGCCGTTTTAATAAAGAAGGTCCTAACCTCAGTTATTCAGCATCAAGATCGTGAATACTAGTACGCACTCGTCAAATCAACAGGGATGACCGGCCACTGGGACAAAGCAGTACCACTTGCATCCTGTAGGTTCACGGCCTTGTACTTGATTTATGCCTTACGAATTCACACCATTGATTTGCTTATCTAGGCACGATCCAGGGGACTCCTTTAGACTGGCGACCATCTTAGGCACCGCTTTCTTGTCCTTGTAGATTTCACGGTAAACCCCAGAAATGTCACGATCGCTGCCCTGTGCCTCCACCATCGCTGATCTTCCGGATCAAATAGACCGTTCTCCGAGTGCCCGTACTTCCCTCTTTGAGGCAGCCAGAAGCATCAGAACGCCGTCTATATGTAGGAGACATTGAACAATGCTGTAACACATTCGAATTGAGTGGAGCCAAGAGACGACTTCTTACGTAAGGATGTGTTACCTTGGAACAAACGAACGAGCGTCACTGTAGCATCCCATACCAACTAGTCTAGGCCAGATTTATTCCAGAGCTTTTTTTCTGAAACAACTCATCTCTGCTGCATTGGCCACGGCGCTATCGGGTTCGAAGCGTGACGAAAACTTTACTGCAGCGGCAGCAGCGCTCTTAAGGCCTTCTATTCTCGCGTCGTATGGAACTTTGTAGGCGATTCCACCCGAAAACAGGACATATTAAGGCTTTGTTGGTACACAAGTCTGACAGGGCCATCACAACTGACCTTGTCGTTTCGCAAACTCGTTTGCTCCTAATGGGTTCAGCAAGCTTCAAGCACATAATCTACGCATTAGGTCCTTGAATCTACATTTCTTGCGACTTGCTCGGACGTAAGGACATGGGCTCGTCTCTTACCGATCGGCGTAGGCCATGAAGGTAGCCTATTAATATCTCCCTCTATAAAAGCCGTCTCATTCTGTAGATGTGCTACCTCCAGCTTTCGGTCAGTCATTCTAAAAATGACTGTCCTTTGGCTTGTTTCTCTCCGTGCATTCTCGCTCGTTCATGTACGCCCTTCCCTTCCCAATTTTTTTTTCCGTTTCTGATCAAAGCTGCAAGTCTTCGGAAGCCTCATCACACATTCGGTTTTTCCGTCAATTAGATCGTCGCCAGTCTATACCCTCACATTTTCCAGGCAATTGGACCTCGCAGGGATGTTACACGTAAGGCTACTTCGTCAATTCAGTTCAAACTTAACATTTACCTTTAGTGATGGTAATCCAGATGGACGTACCCTCGCAGCCTCAAGTTTCACCAATGATACTGGCATGACTGTAGAGGCATGCATCAACTTTTGCGACTCCCAATCTTATATCTTCGCTGGAGTGGAATATGCCTCTCAGTGCTGTATATATCCCTCGTCCCGCCGTCAACAGCGATGAATAATTTTTTGACAGACTGCGACAACGGTATACGGCATGGCGGGGCATCCACAGCTTTATCTGAATGTAACATGGCTTGCACTGGGAATCCTACTGAATTATGCGGAGCGGCAAACCGTTTAAATGTATTCTGGAGTGGAAATACCCCTCCCCCGCCTCCTGTCACAGTCCCTCAAGTCGGCAATTGGACGTCGCTTGGTTGTTACAGGTAGAGTACTTACAGTTTCAAAGCCCGACTCCTCCTGATGGTATGCAGTGACAATACGAACGGTGGACGCACATTGACTGCTGGTATGAACGTTCCTTCGCTCGTTACTATCGAGTCTTGTACCACCGCCTGTTTCAACGCTGGGATGCGATATGCCGGGGCTGAGTACTCTGGAGAGTGCTGTAAGTTTCTTAATTCCTTATACAGAGGTGATTAACCTGATACATCTTCTTACTTAGATTGTGGTTCTTCGATCGCAAACGGTGGCGCATCAATGCCTATCGGAGACTGTGATATGGTTTGCGCAGGCAATGGTACCGAATTCTGTGGTGGTCCGAATCGCCTCAGTCTGTACAATTACACGGGAACAGATTTACCATCCGGAGGAAATGGAAACAGTCCAGTCAGAAGTGGTCTGCCCTCACCGTGGACATATGCTGGATGCTACGTGTAAGTTCTTTGACATCTGCAAATCAGACCAATGACGCTCTACAGTGATAACGTGCATGGTCGCGTGTTTGAAGTCACGCTAGGAGGTAGCCCGAGCAACACAGTAGAAGCCTGCATCGGCAGTTGTCAGAAACAAAACTATACGTTAGCAGGCACCGAATTCGGCGTAAGAGCTCTATTCGTACGGTAATCATCACAGATGCTGATATGTCGACAGACAGAATGTTGTAAGTACTGAACGATGCGTATCGCTTGTGACCAAAGACTCACCATAGACTGCGGAAACCGTCTTGTCAACGGTGCTATCACTGCAGACGAATCAACATGCAACATGGGTTGCGCTAGCAATGCCTCGTGTGTAACAATCAGACCGCTGTCATCTTTTACTTAATGCCCTCAGAGAGACCTGCGGAGGTCCT
The DNA here is from genome assembly GCA_003313965.1 of Megacollybia marginata. Classification (NCBI taxonomy): domain Eukaryota; kingdom Fungi; phylum Basidiomycota; class Agaricomycetes; order Agaricales; family Porotheleaceae; genus Megacollybia; species Megacollybia marginata. The sequence goes on from QLOY01012787.1 coordinate 31,108, forward strand.
AATCGCGTATCTGTCTATACTGCGACAGGGAATGTGACTGCACTTCCCATACCGGTCGCTCAGACCACCGACCTCCCAGGAAATTGGGTCTATGCCGGCTGTTACACGTCAGTCTTTTTGGTTGTATGCACAAAACGCTTATCTTCAGCAGCGACACGAACACTCGGGTTCTTCCCTGGCAGAACATCTTCCCCACGAACAACAGTATTGTCAACTGCACCAGTCAATGTGCAGCCTTCGGTTACACCGCTGCTGGAACAGGTAAGGAACAAGTGTTCTTGGGATAACTTTATGACGACGACATGAAGAATATGGCGAGGAGTGTTGTGAGCACATCTATCAATCGCGGATTCTTTTGCCCTTACTTTTAAACAGATTGCGGAGACATTGAGGACATTGCTGCAAGAGGA
>QLOY01012825.1:0-14781 GCA_003313965.1 Megacollybia marginata
GTAGTGACACAGCCACCTGTGCCTGACGTTCCGATGTGCCGATTTCAAGCGCTTGTGAGCGCTATGAACATACTCATTCCCACCACTTTCATGCAAAGCCAATTTTAGTCGAGGTGAGAGTGTACTTGGTTCGTGTTAATGGATACTCATAACTGTTGAATCTTGGACTACTGCTATGTCCGTCCCCCAGCCAATGATATTTCCATCTGGTGTTGAAGCTATACATGTTCTCAATCATTCTGTAGGATTAGAATGGTCTAACCTTCTATCAATAGCTGTTGTGAACGTTTTTTTCTAGTGAAATTTCCAGCGCTAAACTGGCGCTAAACAATTTCTGATGCCACGTCATGCATCACCAGACCCTTCACGCTTTGCTACCACCTACTTCTCAATGCCAAACCCCCAACCCACCACCTCCTCAAGGGGAAAACAACCCATATGACCATTGCCTCCGACCACAAGCCACGCCAGCCTCAGTAGCATTCTTCAAGCTCACCAGTGCTCACCTTTCATATTCTGGGACCACGCTGCCACCTATCCCGCTGTAGAGGCCAATAAACCATACCGCTCTTTTAATAACAGTTGCTGTTTCCCTGAGACATTGTCACATTGTTGTCTGTCAGAGCCAGGTGAGTATAACCTATTCACAATCCGCTGTCCTCTGCTGCCCGTGACGAATCCTCTGAAGCCAAATTCCAATACAAACCATTCAACCACCCATACCAGCCTGCTACCTTGATTCATGAAATGAATGCTTCAAATGACTGCCGCTCCATGATGCTCTCTACCCACAACCACAACGCTCCACCTGGTTGCGTTAGCGCTCTTCAGAGCGGTCGCGGGTGTGATGAAGGATATCAAGGTTCCCATTAGAGTACAAGTGGTATTGGCATTGGTTGAGATGATTCAGAAAGACAATGCTGGTATGTCTACTTCCCTTATTCTCGTCTGCAATACTGACATCCCATTCAGTAGTGTGGAAAGCGATTGCACCAGAGATTGGAGCTGTCATTCAAGACCTACTCAAGCTTTCGGATGAAACAGATTTGAAACCGTTGAATACTGGGGTCAAATTGACAACGTAAATTCTCCTTGGTATTGCTACCCTCGCGCTCAGTCCCAATTCTAGGCCCTTCAAATCATCATTCTCACCTCTCTGCCACATCCCCAAAACCCACTGCCACCCAAATAAATGCCGTGTCTACATCAAATGAATTACCATCCTAGCTCGTACTGCTGTATGCTTTACATTTTTTTTGTATTTTTTTTTGTGTTTATCTATCTATTTATTGTTAATCCAGCTATAATACAACGATTTTAACTGTATACAGTTACAATTCAATATGCAAATGCATTGTATAACCTGAATAAGCTGTGAACAGAATTGAGAGTGTGCTGCGGGCAATGTGGTGGACAGCGAGCAGCACCCAGCAGCCTGTTTTGTTGACTATAAACACATACAAACAAACAGATGGGTGCAGCGCCCGCCCAACGCCCAACGCCTGCCTGCACCTGTGCCATCAATGAATGTGTCATTGATTGATATTCATGCCTGCCCATATAGAGCAACATGCAAGGACCAGTATGTAGTGCATTTGGGTGGTGGTGGCTACAACCACTATAAAGGCTTTTTTAAAAACTGGTTATAACCAGTTGGAAAGCCTTTTTACTATGGCAAAGGGTGCGAGAAAGGAATGAAACTCCTGCCGCCCACAATCTCCGACAGATTGAGAATGATCCATCGCATGCGTACTGTACCATTTCGAACAGTTCGGCAGGTCACGCATCACAGTCAAATTAGTTTGCCGAAATTTCATGGCGGTTACAGGTCACATAGGGTTCCGCTGGATGGTTCAGATAGGTGGTCACACCTCTATATATCTTGCTTTTGAGCAGAAAACAATTATTGAATGTGATTTTGCATCTCTATTGCTTTTTAGGCTGTCCAGCGATGCGCAATCAATCAATTTTTGTTTGACAGGCTTTCCCTGCTTAATATAGTGTCTGCTTCCCACATGACTGAGAAGCTACTGTTAACTATTTCAATGGTCGACATCCACACTACTTGTATACTCTAATTATAATGGTACATTTATGATGTGATTCTATTGATCTGCTGAAATTTTCGGCAGGTCACAGGCCCCAAGGCCATCTGCCGGGCACTCCAGTTCAGACAGCATGTCACAGGTCACAGTGGCTGCCGAACTGCTCGAAATGGTACAGTATTACGATCCCGTTTACTATTTTAGGCTTCTGTACGTCAGCAGCAAACTTCGACTCTGACAACCCCGTAAGTGAAAAGAAACAGAACAGGCGGGTTTAATCTCGGCCAACTGTTAGTTCCTGTCATCACTGATATTCGCTTTTCGATACTGAAGCTGACCACCGCTTGTATTGTTGCCTGCCTTATTTTGTCAATTGTTTCCCACTAGCCACGCTTTGGGCTATCCGTCGGGAAATCCATTTCTGATTCACTGTGTTCCTGGCAAACTGTGGGTACAGTCTAGCTAGAAAAGGAAGTAAAAGTTATGTCACTATCATTCAAGCTTACTAATCAATTAAGAAGGAATTGCTATAATCAGGTCTGACCGTCTTCGAGAAAGTCCGAACAAAACTGGCAGGAGTATGGGCCAACTATCTGCGCCTCTTGGCTTGAAACAGGTAGTTCTTTGTTAACTTGTAGATCAAGGGGCTTTAACAGCTTTTGCAGCCGTAGAGATCATGACATCGTGTTCAAGTGTACAGCCTTTGTTTAATGAAAATTTCCAGGTCCCAGGCGCCAAGTCAAATATATCATAGTGGAGCTTCAAAAGAGGGACACGTTTTACTATTGCAAACTAAGCATGCCGTCTTTCCTTGCATTCGTACTCTGTGGCTCGAGTGCCATCATCATCCTGTACCTGTCCTTTAGGAAACGCAATTGCTGCAAGTTATTGCCGCCTGGACCACCGTCTTTCCCAATTGTAGGTAAGTCGATGCTGGTTAGTATTGGTAATATATCAAGGCTCATTGTTTTGGAATTGAAGGCAATTTATTACATCTTCCTCTGCGACATCCATGGGTCAGACTTTCAAAGATGCAGATTGAATATGGCAAGTATTCCAAGCCGGTTTTCATGTTCATAATGCTCTGTTTAGGACCTATCACCTATTTTCGTGGATTGGGAAATTCCATCTTGGTTATCAACAGCTACGACACCATGATAGATCTCCTTGTCAAGAAAGGCAATATGTACTGCAGTCGACCTTATTTCATTGTTGCATGCGAGCTAATGGACCTGATCAATGTGAAAAGTTTCCTCCATGTCACGGTTTAATTGCTCATTATCATTGCAGAGCACTGCCTTTGCTCCCTTTGGCAAAAGATGGAGGCTTCATCGTAAACTGGCACGGGTTGCTTTGAGTCCTGAAGCTCTAAAGAGTTATGAAAGTGGCCTTATGGAAATTGCAACAATGATGAATCGCTCTCTTATTGAGTCTCCTGCAGAGTTTATTGATCATGTACGGCTGTATGTTTTTTTACCATTAAACTACAGCATAAGTCACTCACACTCCTCTAGCGCTGCTGGACAGGTGATAATGTCAACAATGTATGGAATCTCTGTGCAGTCTGCAGAGAACCCTGTGAGTAGTTTAAAGTTCTGAAATTGGGTATTCACATCCTCCAAAACAGTACATTGTTCACGCAGAAGCTGCCATGAATATGATCAGCAAGGCTGTTATACCTGGAGCATTTCTTGTGGACCTCATTCCAGCTTGTACGGACTCAAACAAGTCCTCTGTGTATTATTTTTAACCGTTTTTAAGTAAAACACATACCTGGCTGGCTTCCATTCACCCAGTTCCACACTGTTGGATGGGAAGGCAGGGATATGATTGCTGAACTTGGGGATAAACCTTATCAATATGTGAAGGATACCATGGTTAGTATGATCACTGTGATGAGGTACTTTTCCAGAACTCGTGCATCTCCAGGATTTCCAGACAGAGGTACCTTCCTTCACTAGAGATGTCCGCACCAAGGTTGAGCTTCAATCTGAACGAGAAACTGATGAAGACTTTGAGCATGCAGTTAAATGGGCAGCAGCCTCAATGTATGCAGGTAAGCAGGAGGTCAAGAAGTGGTAATCCTTACTTACAATAGCTAGCAGACAGTTTTTTAACCATTTACCAGATCTCAGCCTCAGTCCTCAACATGCTCATGGGCTTAGCTCTCAACCCAGACAAACTGCACAAGGCTCAAGTGGAAATAGATCATGTAGTAGGCAACCTTCGATGTCCTACTCTTGCAGATCAGGATTCATTGCCTTACATTCATGCGATTGTGAAGGAGACACTCTGATGGCACCCACCTCTTCCAATGGATATTGCAAGGGCATCAATAGAAGATGACATGTATAATGGTTGGTATCCCTAATGTGTCTCAGGCATATAGCAAATTGTTGTCATAGGTTACTTCATCCCCAAGCATACAACAGTCATACCAAACATCTGGTAGGCACTTTCTATGAATGATTGTCTACTAAGCTGTGCCCTTTAGGTCTATTGCACATGCTCCTGACCCTGTCTACCCACCAGAGGCATTCATTCCTGAGCGCTTTCTTCCAGGCAGAGCCAACCCACCCTTAGACCCATCATTGTACTGTTTTGGATTTGGCAGGCGTGTATGTCCAGGGCGACCACTTGCAGAGAACTTTATCTTCCTCATGGCTGCCTCAATTATTAGTGCTTTCAACATTGGTCCTGCAACCAATACAGATGGAACTCAGATACCAATTGATGTCAAGTACACATCAGGTCTGGTCAGGTGAGCATTTCATCAGTAATACACCTAATGTTCCTGATAATGTCTTTGTAGTCTCCCAGGAAACTTTCAGTGTTCAATTAAACCTCGTTCACCTTCAACATCTATGATTTGGTACTGATATTCAGACTTTTAAACCTTAAGGATTGCAGTACAGCTTGTGTATAGTTCAGAAATGCTATGATGTCGTTTGGTTTAGATTCCTCAAAGCTCTAGCTTCAATACTTCCCTAAATGAAGTCAGCAGCCTTTCCATCACCAGTTTACTGTATTGTCTATATTTGAATCCAGCTGTGCCAAGGTCAATGACCCTGACATATGTAGATCTAAATTATCTAAATGTGAGGATTGGGTGCATCCAGGAAAACCACTTGAGAAAAACCTAGGAGTAGGGAAAAGCTGCTGTCCAGCTGAGAGAAATAGAATAGTAAGCTATAAAGTAATTATGTAAAATTATCTGTATATCAATACAATGAATCAGAGTCTGTTATCCCTTTCTTTGTATTCTTGATTGTATCATTGCACTTCTCCCATATTTGGTTAGCTAGCAAGGTGCCATATATTGTGTAAGTTATGTCAAAGCCTTTCCCTTTTTACCGATCATACACATCAATTCGAGATATGTGTCCTTGATGATTTCAATGGCCATATTGAACAATCAGAGAATAAAGACTCAGCTGGATTCAATATTCTTTCTCACTCCACTAACCAGGTCCTCCTTATCCAGTAAGTTGGTCATGTCATCTATCACTTTTTTGTGTGCCTCCAATCTATATGCTGTGAAACTTGGGCATATAGTGATGTGGTTCAACAGTTTGATATCCCATTCAACATAGGTTTGACTCTTGGTGTTTTGTCTTTGTAGGGGTATGACAGGGGTGTTGGATCATAACCACTTCATGAGTCTAAGCTGTTGGCCATGTGATAATACCCTAGAAACATTTCTATCAGTCAGTGCCACAAACATTGTTTTTTGGACTCAATCCATCCTTATGAAAGGTAAACTTGTCTATAAGGAATATTGGAGTTGGTGCTAAAAGAACTCATCAGTTGATGCTGTTGATGTGTAATGATCAGCATCAAAATTTAGCCTTGCTACTGGAGTTTCAAGGTTTGCTACATGACCTGGTGTATACTCAATTGTTATATTGCATCTACCAGGCATGTGCCTCAGCTTTGCTTGAATGTATCCTGCTGCTTTGTGATCTGAGATGAGTGGTGTTCAAGTGATCAGAGAAAATCTTTCTGCTGTTGTACTGTGAAAGAGATAGTCAAAGTAGCAACAACAAGACCCATGTGTCAACTCCTGGTTTATCTGCCTTCCTACTAGTGGAGAATGGTGGACTAGCCAGAATATCAAGAGTCATCTTGTTTCCATTGTCTACCCAGTGCACCCCCCTAATTCACAGAGATTTCCAAATGTGTTCAAATGCAAGTACCTCATACAAGTCAGAGCATGTCAGATTGAACAAGTGCAAAAGACTTATCTGCCCTCTCAATATGAAGCTCTGATCAGTTTGCTGTAATGAGATGTTCACCTTTGCCTGCTATCCACACATTGACCAGTAACAAGAAAATTTCCATTGTGCTCCACAGTCATCTATGGGTTTCTTACATACATTCATTGATTGAGCACACCCAGTCTGTCAGAGTTATCCTTGCCATGTTTCAATAGGAGTGAATATGATAGTTCAGGTCTTGAGTGATTCTATCACTATATTTGACTTTTGTTATAGATGGAAATTCAAAAATCCCATTGCTTTGACTAGAAGCATGAGAATGTCAGAATTGGGTTTAAATGGGAATCCAAGTAAGTTGTCAATCTTAGCTGCGATTTTCTTGTCCAAATTTTCTGCCTCTTCTGCCTTGATTGGTTGTAATGCCAGCTCTGGAAGCTATGTTTTGCATGACAATTTTCCAATCAGCAGCTAAACTGAGAATTTGGATACAGTCGTGGCGAAAAAAAATGCAACAGCCTATTTTGGGCATTTTCAGCACTTATACAGACTCAATCCACTCCAAACAAGTTGTAGACATGATCTATAGGACTATATACCAGTTTCCAGATAAATGGAACATTTCCATTTATGGCAATTTTAGTGATACTGGTGGTAATGCATCTGGATGCAAAATGGTCATCTGAAAGGAGAGGATTTCAAGAGAAATGGTCATCAGCACCTGAAAGAGCTTGAAAAATAGGTCAAGATAGCATTTTAGATCATACCATTTGCTTGAGAATTGAGCTTGCAATGAGGGTCAGAAATCAGTCATTTTGGGCTAAAAATGGCCCAAATTGACAAAAATAGCCATTTTGCAGCAGCAATTGCTAGCTCAATTCTTGATGAAATTGCATGATCCAAAATGTTTTCTTGGCCTATTTCTCAAGCCCTTTCAGGTGCTAATAACCATTCCTCTTGAAATCCTCTCCTTTCAGAAGTCCATTTTACATCCAGACGTATTACCACCAGTATCGCTAAAATTACCATAAATAGAAATAATCCATTTATCTGGAAAATGGTATATAGTCATATAGTGTATGTCTACAACTCGTTTGGAGTAGATTGAGTCTGTATAAGTGCTGAAAATGCCCAAAATAGGCTGTTGCATTTTTTTCGCCGCGATTGTATAGTAAAGTCATCTATAAACTCAGATAGCACTGCTAGGATCATTCACTGTTCCAAATTGATCTCAAATCATCTTCACTGGGTAGTAAGTAATGTTCCATGGGTCTTTACATTGTGTCTGGGTTATAGAAGGCATTGTAACTGTACTCTTTATGTCTGCTGCATCATTGAGTACATATATGAATGCCTTCAACCATTGAGTGAAGCAGTTGTAAGCAGATTGTTCCATCTGTAGACAAAAGAACTGTAATCCTGTTGCAAGCAGATATGAATCATCCATTGCTTCCACCATTGTAACTGGTTGGTAACTGATAGTTGGATCAGGTTGTCTGGAGTGTGAGGATTATTCTTCATTGATTGAATAACCAGTTGGTTCACAGAGTCTCCAGCCATATTGGTGTAGAGAGAGCAGACCACCCTGCTTAGTTACACCATCAATAACTATGGTTTTTGATTGACTCTGACTAGACCTGACACAGGCCCCTCATGCTGTGAGGGACCTGTCAAATTCCAAAAATAGCTGGCATAGACAGCTTTCAATTTTGAATCTCACCCAACTCACAATTCTATAGCTTACTTTAGTTACATATGATTTATATAACACATTTTTGCTTCTTAGTGACATTTGTGCACTCCCCAATGCCTGCAAACACCTAATTCGAGCTCTAAATTGAATATGCACATGATAAGCACATGCTCAGCTCAAAGCAACTTTAGCCTGAGTGGAAGTACTTGAGAGAGCAAAAACTAGACACCATGAAACCATCTTGTTTATAGTTTCTGAGCATTGTGAAGCTGAGACAAGGTGACAGACTACAAAACAGCAGTGCATGAAATTCACGTGCTGCCTTGAATCTGATTAGCATGTTCTATTTTCAGAATTTTACCAGGCCCTCTGAATGAGGTTTCCTTGTGTCAACTCAGAGGGCCTGGGAACAAGGCTAGACTCTAACCACTTGCAATTGTAAAGCATTGTCTAGGTCAATGATACTTGGGAGAGTCCATATGCTTGCAATCAGCAAAATGTAGTTCAACTTTTCAGCTTTTGCCTCAGGCTGGCACTAACCATAGGCTAAAAATGTTGAATTTTGAGATTTCATTATAGTCTGACTACATTTATTTTTGAACATTTTGGCCTCAGACACATAGGTTTTTAACTTATCAACTTACTGACTTTTTTGAGACTTTTATGGCTTGTGGGGACTTGTATGGACTTGTACAAGTTCCCACAAGTTGAACTGATGTAATCAAAGCCTTTGATCCTGTCAGATGGCATAGACAGGTTGTTTATTGTGAGAGGACCATGTTTGAATACCCACCAAGAAGTTCATCAAGTCCTGGCTTTGTACTCCCATTTGTGTTGCAATTGTATAATGCCCATCTCCACTGCATAGTGTGTTAAGTGGAAATTGAGCCAGGTCATTAGGGAGTTAGCCAGGAAATTTGACAGCATTATCCTTCAAGATCTGTATACACACCTTTCTTGTATAATGGAACCAATATCACTTTGTATGTCACCATATAATTGTGTAGCTCAGAACCAGCAGTAGCATTTTGTCATTCAGCACCCCAACACACTATTTCCCTCATCCATCAAGTCCAGGAGAAGGTTGAGGGTTCCCTTTATATAGCATGGCTTTGAAGGACTCAAGATTTGTGATCTGTGGCCAGATGAAAGGTTCTTCCCCTGTTTGCTCCTTTACTTGTTTCACTGAACATGTGGTTTGGGAGTATCTGGGGGCTCAGCTCAAAATTTGCCAGGCATGACCTTTTATAAATTCTTTGGATCCTCTTTCTATACTGGACAGTGGAATTCAAGACCCTGCAGTTATTAGAGTCCTTCAATTGTTTTGATTTGGATTTAGTGCTTGAATCTGTAGTGTGTCACGTCTTGTATTGTGTAACTGAAACATTCCTCTGCTGTACTGTTAATGACACTAGTGAGTTGTGCTATATAGCTATAAGAAGGATTCATCATCAGTTACTTGATGTTTAAATAGTCCCATATTAGAAGCTCGTTCTTCAGTCTTTTGCTTAACAGGTGTTTTTCATGGGCAGGAGGATAGCTCATGTGAGGTGTGGGCATTACAATAGCAGAGAGAGAGCTAAGTAGAGATCCATTTGAGGAACAGGGAATGATGTATGCAATGATAGGATGGTGATCTGTAACATGTGGTTTTGAATCTGAGCTTCCAGGACTCCTGTTGCAGAAGTCAATTATTGTGCATGTCTTTTGCTTTGCAAGTCCAGTCTGCAAGGCAGTTCCAAAGTGTAGATATTGTTTCCATATGTCTTTGCCCCTTGTATCATGCAGGAAATTTGTATACAGGTTTCAGTATTCAGATCCTGAGTGTTTGGCTTGAGAGGCTTTAGTATTGAGATGGAGTTCAATTATGGCATGGAATCACAGAGTTCAGTCAAGAATACCATCTCCTCATTTCTCTTGCTACATAGCCCCCTTCATCTTCTATACAAGTATGGTCATCAGCAAAAATGTCTTTTGGCATGAGGACAAGCTGAGGCATCTCCAAAAAAGTGAGGTGATGCCAGGAACTACCAGGCCAGGACAAATCAGGACAAATCAGGATCTCAAATTTGCTGGTTTGATTCCAGGCATCCTGGTGTAGTCCCTGAGCAGTCCCAGCACAATGATATGTCTTGATAGCACCCTGACAATGTGTAGGCAAGGGCAAACTCAGGTTGACTCAAGTTGACATCACAGCATAGAATGATGCAAATAGCAGCTGTATGGGTGATATAGTGTAAAATAATTACACTTTTCTGCACCTTTAGCAAAAAACAGTACATTTTTCTACACCTTAAAAAATGGCCAAATCTCAGCACCTTTCAGTGAAATTTGCACCTTCAGTTGATCTAAAACTCACATCTTTCTCAAATCAGCACCTTTAATGACTTTTTGATCAAAATTCGCACCCTTGATGACAGCAAAAATCAGCATCCACTAGAATCAGCACCTGAGCTGATCAATCTTAGCACCTTGTGTATTACATCTGGCACCTTTACAAAACTGTTTATTAATTAGTTCTGCATTTCCAAATATAGTACTGCTCTAGAGAGTGGTTCTATTCCCCAGTTTCCATCTTCCTTGAGTAGGTCAAAATCTACCATCTTAGCTCATGTAGCATTGATCTCATCATCCGCATTGACAAAAGCTGCAGCATGATTATCTTCAACTCCATACAGATCATTGACCATTGCCTGGATTACTGGTCCAGTACCCTTGATTGATAGCTTCTCAGCTCAATTCATACAATGCAATGGGTGTTCCATTTCCAGCATTGCAAACCTGATGATGGTTCCATCCCTCCTGAGCCCAGTCAAGTGAAGCCTGGATACAAAGGTTGCCAATTTTGCATGAAAAATGCCAATCATGTTAGTTCCAAGATGTGAGTTTGTATCACTAAAGGTGCCAAAATGTTGTGGCTTAACCTGCAGAAAGTTTTTGAACATGCAAAAAATGTCAAAATATCCACCATACAGCTGCTAAAAAATTGGCAGGTACTAGCCCAGCTTCCTGAGTTGGAAACCATGTTATAAATGGTTGTGGAACTTGTATGACTGTCACATGGTAATTGCCACATCATTGTTCAACCCAGCACTCATGGACTAAAATTGAAGCTCAAGTCATAGGCCACTTCAGGGGCTTGGCTTAGTGTAGGCTCAACTATGCACAGCTCAGCTGGCTTGGTAGCTAAAGGTAAAGCCATGTCAGTAGCTGACAGGCCAAGAATGCTGGCACTGGTGTCAAGTTGTGCTTACCATGAGTGCTCTGATAAAATAGCTGTTGCTCAAAACAGCAGTTGGAAACACAGTTTCCCAAAGTAGGAAGTCATGTGCATGTTGAACTTGGAAGGTGCAATTTTGGACTTTGCACTTTTGAAATCTCTTTGTTATTCCTGCTCTAAGTCTGCTTCACCATTGTAATGAGTTGGAGTATGGTGTGCTGTTGAGTGTTGCTGGTAAGTTCTCTTCCTTTGTGGGTGCTTCATGTACTAAGAATCCAAGTCATCACCATCTCTTACTAGCACTGGCCAACACCAGTCCATGTTGCTAACCTATACCAACATCAGCATTCCCCCCATAATCTGACTGCTAACTCTGGCCAACACCCATCAATGCTGACTCAACTGTATAAACTGTATAAACAAGTTCTGAGTTTGGTCTTTCAGTGCATCATCCTGCTTGATTTTGTAAGACGTCAATCTCTCATACTCCACTGACAGGTTATTATGTTGACACAGACAATCTATGCAGTCTGTTTCCAAACTACTGAGTCAAGGTATGTTGTCATCTTGAAAATGAGGGTTGTTAACTAATTTCATGTTCAGAAATAAATTTGGCTTGTTGATAAATGTATATTCATCTTCTATAATGACTTAGAGACTAAATACCTAGAGTGACATGGAGAATAAGTTGATCCCCCAAGCTATAGAGTAGACTAGACAATGCCTGATAATTTTAGAAATCGACTTAGGGTCTGACAAGAATAAACCCAAAGATCAAGTTGAATACCAAGACTGGGTTGCATAAGGCAACTCAGGTGACTAAATACTAGATGTTCACCATTGTGTTGATATGCTGGTTATACAGCTAGACCTACAAACCCATAAGAACAACTATCTAGGCTATCCTAGGAGTCTAAGGAAGGCTATGGGTTCACCTAGGATGTCTATTGTATTGAGACTCAACAGTTGAATGCCCTTGGAGCTTCAAAACTTGTTACTGGCCATTGAATTTGGACTTAGCTAGCTACTGAGGATGGATTACTTACTATTAAGTGACAAGTGTTGAGGAACCTAACTAGCTGATTTACTCAATCAGTTGATGTCTATTGAGTGTTAGCAACAGAGCTAACCACAAAGTCACATGAGGGGTCCTCAGAGAGAAAGGAAGAAAGAGATAGCAGAGAGAGGGCTTCAGACCTGGAAACACACCTGACTCTGCATCACATTCATTATAAGACCCTACCACATGGTTGTCTTGATAATACAGGACTCCCAGGGATGGAGCACATCAGATAGGGGCCTCAGAGGACTTCTGACCATCCACAACAGTAAATGAATCTTTCTAGGCTTGCCCAAAAACCACATGGAACATATGGACAATGTTGGCCACCTCTTCAGATATAGCAATTCTGAGGTGGTTTGAAATACAGATATACATGATCAGTGGCACAGCATATGGATACCAGTCTGTGGCATTGCCTTTCTGTCTCATTTATCATCAGTTTTGACTCATCAGACTGAATAAACACATGGCCATTGTAGATTGTTTTGATTCATCTATATTTATCGCTTCTGTACAGTATATAAAGACCCAAGGACCTAGTAGATCAGTAGAATTACTGCCCCTTGCCTACCCTTGGGTATCTGGCTCAGTGCAATATCATTTGTTTGGTTGGTTAATCTCAAATGTGAGATTAGTTGCTAAGTTTTGGTCTTGAGACTTGGTCTTGAGAGTTTGGTCTTGTGAATTCAGGAATACAGAACTTGTCTGGAATTTGTACCTTGATTGGTTGGGATTGGAACCCATCAATTGAATGTTGAACTGAGGTCTTAACAACAGAACTTTGCAATAAGTCTTGCAATCCAAGCAAATCATATTTGAAAGAAGTTTGATTTTGTGATCAAACTTTGCCCATTTTGAGACTGAGGAGGTTCTATTCTAAAGATAGAATCCATTCACATACTAAGCGACTCATTGTCTGCAGAGGACTTCTCTTGTAACAAACTTCAAAAAGAGCATTAACTCACATCCCCAGAATATGAAGAGAGACTAGTGCATCTAGTAGGAGTTGGTTAGTGTGTGTTTTGGTTTTTTGGTTGCTGGTGTGTTTTGTAGATCATTCCATGAGACTTCCCTCAGCCAGGCTGACACTCACTTCTAGTGCCTGTCTCAGGTGTCAACAGCCCCATTTGTGTGCAGACCCCACTCCCAAGTGTTCCTATCAGCATCACTTTCATGACTAAAACAACATTTGTCTTCAACCCTCCAAATGTCCCAATTCATCATTCAAATCAGCACATACACACTAAAGTTAAAGGAACAAAGATCTGCCCCACTGAAGTGATTGCTCATCCTGTGCCTTGAGCAAGTGTGTTATGGGAACTGAGCACTCCCTGGACTTGATGCATCATGGATTTGTGTCTAGTGGGTAGCCAGTCCAAGTTTCAGACACTTAGGAATGTTTAAAACCATTTATATATTCAGTTAGATTCATTTATGGACTTAGTAAACTACATGCGTGCAATACACACATGTCTGCCTCTTGCCACATCAACAAGAATGAAATGTATCTGTTGAACAAGGTCATCTTGTTCTTTCACAGTAAGGTAAGTCAGTGAGATTACTGACTTCAGTTTGTTAGTACAAAACTGCCACAAAAATCCCCTCTCTCCCTTTCTAGTCTTAGCTCTATTAATAACCTGACCACTGCACCTTTCATTCCACCAATGGAACACAGACTCCTTTAACACAGTTGTCTTGAAGTTGTCTTGAACATGTCCTGAGACAACTTCAATCTTTCAAGACATTCTAGGATTACATGAAGGGATCACAAAGTGGCCCTAGGACATACTGTGTGACATACTAGGTAGTCTTGCATTTAAGGCACATAGACCTGGTTACTCCTATGATAGCTTCATAGTCTTCATTTCCCAGAGGTCCTAGGTAAGCCTGGGGTCTCTTCAGGACAGGGCATATTATTTCCTGATATGATTCTGGCCATATACCAAGCAGGGAATTTTCTACTGGCAAAATTGGAAGGTTCCAAGGAAGGCTGAATTCTCTCCCTTCAGGCTTCACAAATCTTGCATAAAGTACTGTCTCACAAGGTGCCAAAGATGCTATACAATCTCAACTAAGGCTTAAACCATATACCCTGGGCCAAGTATATATACAGTATACAGTATACATACAATCAGCTGCCATGTATAGGTTAGATGACTGCAGAGTGTTATTAAATAGTTGCTCACAGATGTCTACCTCAAAGAGAAGATTTCTTGTCCTCCCCTGCTTGCTTCCTCAATGATGGTTGTGGCAAGAGAGCTGTCAGGCTGTATTGCAAAGGTCATATGATCTTGATCACTCAATCCATATTTGGCAACAGATGTGTTAGTCAGCTTTCAAGCATTGGCAACAGTCAATGTCAGTTATAGAGCTTTCTTGATTTTGTGTACCCAAATCAGCTATTTGTCAGCAACTGCCAGTCTATATAAGGTAACTGTATATAGTATCAGTATACTGTATATCTACTGTATACCCAACTTCCTCACTTCAGGCACACCTTACATAGCCCTACCTAGCCTTCATAATCAATTGCAATGTGTGGCCTA
>QLOY01012844.1:0-10814 GCA_003313965.1 Megacollybia marginata
TTTGGATTTGTTTGCAGATAATTCTCTACATTACCAAGCGTCATCCACGGCGACACTAAACATGGACGATCCCACGGATCCTCAGGCCACCGATATACCCCATGGAAAGGAAGAATGTTTGGATGATGGAATTGCCTCCACAAGACAGCTTCTCCTAGGAAAGTCTAAAAGAAAAAATGAGAATGATAGTTCTTGTTATATGCAGACACAAACCTTGCGACAGCTGGCATTATGCTCGTCATTCTCCAGTCGCCGCATCACCTTGATAGCAACTTTATTGCCTTTCAGATAGCCCTCCCAGATGTCTCCAAAACTTCCAGAAGTGATCGGAAATCCGCTTTTTGACGTGATATCCTCGAGTAGGAGACATGCTGGATACAGGCGAGTTCTTTTCGTCAGAGTATAGATCGCCTTCATCATAACTGGCCGAGCGTCTTCGATGTGTGACGAATCAAGCAGCTGAAGAGAGGTGACACAAAAAATACAATATCGTATCGACAGGCAAACCTCTTGACAAAGATCAAGCATCATTTGGCTTCTTTGCTCTGATTTTTCTACGAAGGAACGTCTCGAATTGTCCAGGAGTATAGACAGAGTTTTGGCTGAGATGCTGAGAGTATCAAGGGCTATTATTTCCTCGGCAATGTTTGTGTGAGACTGTAGTTGTAAATTACCATTGGCGGACATCAAATACATAGCGTGCTTACACAGTTGCATGGCATAAGGAAATCACGAAGATTATCTCTGATAGTCAAGCGAGATTCTAGTTGAGAGATATCATCCTTTTCGACCCACTTCGACCAGAGAGTATCGAGAGCCTCGACCAACCTGTTGGTGAATGTTAGATTTGAGAGTCATAGATCGTAGGACATACTTCTTATCCTTTACGCATAGGTTACAGTGTGCCCATGTAAATATCCAGAGGCGCTAAAACGCATATAAGTTGTATCGCTGCGATAATCATCAGAAACTACTGACTGGATACACAAAGTTGCGGGATCCTGCTCTAAGTTTTGAATGAGCAGAGAGACCAAAAGTCCGGACTATCGCATCCTCTACTTGGGCTACGCTATGCTCTAACCACTCCTTTGGACTGTGAGCTAGAGAGAAATTTGTGACCGGTTGGCGCAAAGCATCTCCTAGCTGTACAATAGGCTGGAAGGTATTCGGCATGGCCGGAAGACAGATCGCTCAAGACGAAGAGTTTTGATCACTTGAATATCCCATATACCAGCCTCTACCCTCGTGCCTGCCAGTGGCGTCCTCGAGGCAACATCGTGACCGGCGCCAAAAATCAAAATTGCAGGCGTCTTCGTAGTTTTGTATATAGACCGGACAGGGTTCTATGTTAGTCTGTTTTAAAGTTTTGAGTAATGGTTTGGATTTTGGCGTGGTCCAGGTCTCGCCCCAAATCTCACCCTCGAGAGTCGAGATCCAGAAAGGTCACTCTAAGCCACGTGATAATGACGACGGTCAGTGATGAGATCAAAAACCGTGCAAGAGGCGTGCTTTAGATCAAGCCACGCGTTGTCGACCAGTTTTCGTATTGTATGAAAAACACGTTGCGTCTAGAATACTCAGCTGACCAGTGCATTCACCTCTATTCACCTTTTGCTATGCCCGCCCTGCCGGAGACTTGGGTCCGGCACTTTGGCAAAGAGTTCGTCAAAATTTCCAAATTTCAATTGGTATTCATCTCGGAATAACACAGATAGTCGCGCATTAAGTTATACGCTGCAGTGGCTGCAGACTCGGTGAGTCTGCTCAGCCGAATCTAACGAAGAAAGCGGCGAAACAATCGTATAACCCATTGCGGCCACTGACTCCGATCTGAACCTGGGGGAACTGCTATGGAGCTAAGTGCATCCCGCATGCTAGTAACATCTATCCATCCGGAATCTGAATCTAGATGCGCATTGAGAGCCTTCTTTGCTTCGTCTGGTGACATTCTTTGCTAGGATGATCAGAGTTAGAGAAATTAATTTTGATCTGAGTCAGAGTTACTCACGACTGATACTTGGTGTATAACAAGTTTACTGGCTAGCTCCCTGTAGATTTCAGCAGCACGTCTTCGTTGATTATCATTATGCAACCAAAGAATTTTGGCGCGAGACCTTGCACCCACTTTAATCGGATGCAACACTGGAAGTATAATCACATACAGTCTTGTCTTCGATACGTACGTTGCAATAACGGACGTAATCTCTTCATCTTGCAAGCTTGTGTTTTCGAAACCTGGAATCTCAACCAAGCGTACTTGAAGGTGAGGTTTTGGGGCTGAAAGAGGACTCCATCTATATTCCTGAATTTCTTTGCAAGATATCAGATCATTGCTAGGAGTAGCGGCTGGTACTGCAGCATGTTTGATGAACTGATCTGTGTTGAGCGTCTATCTTGACATCTCCGAGTCGAACATACCCAGGTTTTCCCTACACCAGTCTGGCCCATTATACTAAAGTTATTAGATCATTCGAATAGTTATTGTGGGTAACAGCTTACAGAATCATCAGCTCCGCGTCTTGAGACATTACAATTGAGCTGCGAGAAAGATGCAGACCTCGTTATATACAACGTAGATGATAGAGAGAACGAAGTTCGAGAGCGAATGACTAGCTGCAAGGAAGGTATATATCCCAGTCGTGGCGAGGAAAGACACCACCTTCGATGGTTTGTGTGAGGCATTGGCGAGGCAGAAGCATGTTTAGTGAGCCAAAACTGCCTGGCGATTGCTTAAGGTGCCAACATGATGTGTCACAAGCGAACATGAGAGTCTGATCGATGGCAACGCAACATGCATAGACGAGCTCGTTGACGAAAACAGAAGTCTTTCCCAAAAAGGCAGGTTCGGAACTGGAGAGTTCGAATTCTGTGCCTGCTAATTTACCAGACCCTCAGAGTCATCAACGTCTGGTTACGAGACTACCGGTGGACGTACTACAGTGAAAATCGAGGGACAATAGAAGCTATTCATTCGGTTGAATTTGAATATACAAACAGTGAATTGTACTTGGCTGTCCTCCACTGGTGGCAAGTTTTTCACAAAATTTTAGTTAATTTCGACGTAGACTCATGAGATTCACTAAGTTCTGCGGAAGTGCAGTGAAATTTGTCAAACTTCGATGCACTCTAGTAACTAACTAGTCGGCCTTTGCGACCCCTAACTTCTAACTGCGAGTTCAGCGCCTTTCAGCAAACTCCAGCGGTCTTCATCGGATGTGGTGATGAGCTTCGGCAAAGTATACCGGCTTTTACAGGCGAGAGTATATTAAAAGTACTACGTGTAATGTACCAATTAAGAAAGAATGTAACCTGCAGTGTCTAAAATGTCTCACAGGCGTGCTTTTGCCGGCGGTATCGTCTCGTACTTTGGCAAATCAGCAACGAACGCATCCCAATTCTGCGGAGAGATAATCGGAACCTCTTGTACATAATCTTTAGCTCGAGACTTGGAAAGCCACTCGTTTAGGTATGGATAAGCAGTCTCTACCGCTTCCGACTCGAAGGCTCGCTGAGCCTCAAGGCTGTAACTCCCATGTTGAACATACCATCCCGGATCCGATTTAACCACTGATGCCACGTAGAGGTCGAGCAGACAAGGATCAAGATGTGCATCAACAGCAGCATCGTACGCCATTCGATGCCCAATGGCTCTGACCATACTTTCGCACATAGGCGATATGTATCGGTCAAACGTTTTTCCACGATGACTCGTCGAAGATTGAAGGAGTTGTTGAGCATATGTAAATACACTTTTTTCGTGCTTCGCAACGGCACTGTCTGGATTAGACGATGCGGGGAGAGTATAGCGCTCAATGAGGAGCTCGGACGTAAGTCCTATTGTGGAGTTGCATACATCAAGTGGTGTATAGGCTCAATGTACCACTTACGGATACACAAGACAAGGACATCTCCTTCAGCAATAGTTATACCTCGCATATTAGCCTTTTAAAAAGTCAGAATGACCGGAAGAAATACGTACACTTACTAACGTGAAAAGCTGAAATGACATTAATTTCGAAAAGTCCTCGAAAACCACAACGCTCAGATAACTCAAACGTCGAAGAAAGTGCGGCAGGGAGAACAGTGGCCTTGAAGATAGTAGCATAAGCATGTCGAATCCGTGGATCTTCGTCCAGATCTTTCATAACATTCACAACAACTTTTCTCAACTGTGAGTAAACAGCAACCTGAGCGAGTGCAATGAGGATAGGATGTTGTTGTGTTTGGAATGAAATGATGGCCCGTTCTTTCCCATGTGCCCCTATTGTACGGTGTTGACTGTAACGAGCTGCGATATATGCACATCGCTCCAATCCTGCAAGAGCTGTGCATGATAAAGCGAGGGCACCGATAGCTACCCGAAAGATGGAGGTCAAGAGGTCGAATCGATAAAAGTCTCTGTCCGGTGGAAGAGGATTGGCCGTGCCAATGAGTGCTTCAGCCGAAAGACGAACATTCTTGAAAGTAGTAATCGAATGGTTCAGCGGATGAGAGCCACCTCTAGGAGGAAGTAACCTGTGTTTTTTTAGAAAAATGAGAACGGACAACGAGTGCACATACTGGCAGATTACACCTGGAGTGACATGCTTTCCGTCAGTGATTGGCACAAGGAATGGCTTGACTCCGAAATTTTGTCCATCCCTGAGAAGCTTAGCAAACACGATTGCTATCGCAGGAACTCCAAGGGGACTTGTAGGAGGCATGACTCTGCCAGTACTCGGTGACCGTCTCAAGCCATAAGACTGATGTACTTACTTTGCTGCATTTGGTGTCGGAGTGTTCAGTATAAATCCTCCATCATCGTCGACTGTAGCTTCAGTCTCAAGATTGATTATATCAAGACCATGGCCTATCTCTGTTAAAAGATAATGGCCACTTGGTTGGATGGTGAACGAAATATCGGTTGACCTGGATGAAGACTCACAGAATGTCAAATTTCAGCAAATTTCGAACCAAAGGTGCGAGACTCGGCTGTCTATCTACGTATGTCGCCAAGGTACCGGCAACAAGATTCAACTGAATGCTAACCAAAGTGCCAGCTGCCCCATCAACAGCCATGATAGGGTCACTGTGGACGGCCCAGAATGAATGTCGTAAGGATACAACATCATCTATGTTGAGATCTAGAATGGTGAAAATGACGATAGGTTAAAAATCTCGTGAAGATGACTTGCTGTATGCTCGAACAATAGCTTGGGCACGTCTCAACGAAAGAGACGCACGCTCCAAGTAGGGTAATGTGGACTCGGAAGGGTGAGGACAGAACAGGGACAACTTGGGAAGCTTTAAAACAGTCGATGGTAGCTGCCAATTGTCTTGGGACGGTGAATTAGATTGGACGAACTGATCCATGTTGGCTGGTAGCATTTTTCACAAGAGGCATATTTAAGAACATGTCCAGCTCCGCCCTGAGTCAGAAGCATGTAGAAGTGACACTGATTACTGTAATCTAAAGAGCAGTCTAATACTACCATGCCAAAATTAATGACGTACAATGCATGTACTGCTCCGCCGTCACTAAGGTGATGTCGTTCTAATCGGATCAATATGTTGTCGTCTTGACCGCGTGGTCGGAAGCAAAGTCTGGAGCA
Source organism: Megacollybia marginata (assembly GCA_003313965.1). Taxonomy (NCBI): domain Eukaryota; kingdom Fungi; phylum Basidiomycota; class Agaricomycetes; order Agaricales; family Porotheleaceae; genus Megacollybia; species Megacollybia marginata. The sequence continues at coordinate 5,592 of QLOY01012844.1, forward strand.
ACCGAGCATGGGGTCAGTCTGTTATCGGATCGGATTGTACCCAGCTTGAGCATGAGGTGAAGTGGGATAGTAAGAGTTAATCTATCCTGTTCATGTGTGCGTTTTGTTATGAGCTTTCAAGTTGAATTTTTGAAAACACCGTTTACGTAGACTTGCTACCTTGGGAAGCGACGGGAACAGCCGAAGACAAAACTTGACACCACATATATGAATGAAGTACGTCACTGACTCAAAATCAATGAATTAATGACGGCCCAAGACCTCCCACAACTTCAAGTTTGATTAGTTTGATTGACCGTCAAGATATAACTTGACTTGTCTTGATGAACTTGACTTTAGGTACGTCCTCAAGCTGTCTATTAGTATTTCAGGGTTCGCCACACAGTTTGCTGTACGTGGCCGTCGGGTATCCACTATTCGGAAATTCCTGGCTGACTGTACGTATGAGTCGACATGCGTCTTGATACAACGCTGACAAGACATTCCCTATAATACACTGATAAGGACAGATATGGACGGATATACCGATAGTTCATTACAATTTTATTCCCCAACCGCTAGATCTAAACCCAATCTTGCTTCTTCATACGATAATGATAATCGTCCTTTGTGTTGGATCCTACATTTCTCGCAACAACGATCCCGGAAGGGCAGAGCGATTAGTAGCGCCTGAAGGGGTTTCTTCGTGGTCGTGAGTTTTGGTTGATATCAAAGATAGCAAAGAAACAGTCGAGTATAAACCAAAACAGTGGACTATTGCGAGAATGCTGCTGCGAGAAGTACGAGTAATTCGAAGCCGTCTTTGCATATCGCAGAGGGACCTACTTCGCTGTCTACTGGTCAGAACCCAAGCGTTGAATGTGAAAGATTACGTACCTTCAGAAGAAGGCGGAGGGGTAGGTGCAACAAACAGCCTGACCCTAGGTTTCTTCCTGGGCATAGCGAATAAGGAGGGAAGAATAAATGGTCCCGAAGCATGCGTTTCTGGGTGTCCGTAGTGCAAGTACCCCCTACCGCTGCAGAGTTTGCTATTGACGAAGAATGTAACCAAAAGCAATATGCGAAGCAGCTCTGCCTATAGCGACAAGCTGGTATGGCTTAGCTTGTTCATACTTCTGTAATACGTGGTTTCAGCTTTAAAGTAGACAGAGAAACAGGTCCGAGTCCTGTGCTAGTGACACTGGCAGGCGAACCTGATTTCAAATTACGGACAGGTACTCGCACTCACAGTGGCATTCACCCACGCAATATAAGTATATCTTATACTCTGCTGTTTCTTTGCGGTTGCCTGCGTCAAAGTTGTTAGTGTCGGTCTGAATCGTCTCCGCAAATTTCGCGAGAAGGAGGTTATTTGTGTTTGTTTGGTTCATCGCGTGCCTGCTTCACCTGCACACAACCCTTGTGCGGTTGCTTGGCTTCTGTCGGACCACAGGGTCAAAGCTCAACAAAGTGGATGAAATTGAGCTAAATGATCCGATTAGGACGATTGTCGCCTTGGGTGACAGTCTGTCACTGACAGATGGCGTGTGCATTGCACCTTGGTAAATTTGGCACACAACTAGCCTGAGCAGTATTAGAGTGTACAAGTTTCAACCCTGACAAAGCAATTCGTGGTCTTCCTTGGGTTTTCCCCCAAGCTAAATACGCTTCCATACGCATCTTGTATCCGCCGTTTCACCATGTATCACTTCACTGATTTTAATCCTCCTTCCCAAAGCGATCAATGGCAGCCACCACCGGCTGTCTTAGAGCTTCCCAAGTTGTCCCTGTTCTCTCCTCACCCTTTCGAGTCCACGTTGCCCTACTTGGAGCGTGCATCTCTGTCCGAAGATGCGGCAGCTGCCGCTCTAGTTGCCATTCAGAGCAATCTTGTTGCAGGTACTTTGGCGACATACGTGGGTAAATAGCCAAGTCTGACACCCTTGATTCGGAATCTATTGAACTTTGACGTTCTGTGAGTCGTCACCAGACAGCTGTCGATTTGCTCACCATCAAACAAAGTGGTCACTACATGTTGACAGAGGTAGGCCACGGTCTCGATATAATCAACCTTGAGACTGAGGCTACGGTCGATGATGTTGGAGGATTTATACTCAATACACCAACCGCAAGTGCGGCAAAGTAGGTTCATTGCCCTTATGCCTTGAACTAAGACGTCAAATACTTTCAGAATTATGCCCCCAACCAGCCCCCTTGGAGTTCCCACAATAGGGATCGTATTTGCCAAGCTTCTTATCGAAGGAAAGAATGTTGGAATCAAAGCATTTCTTGTGCCAATAAACGACGGCAAGCACATGACTCCGGGCGTTATTTGCCAATATGTCGTACATTCGCCTTAATTTTCTTTTCCTGAAAGTACAGGCTACTTCCTCCTCGAGGTGGTTCTCATCCGCTGAACCATACAATTACTACTTTCAAGAATGTTCGACTTTCTCCTGGAGCACTCCTTGGCAAGATCAATCCTCTTCCGTCTAACAGAGATCACTATCGATCTGACCTCCTAAACTCCATCTTTCGAGTAGCTATTGGCGCCCTCGCACTATCATGCACGGCTCTTACCATATTGGAGCGGTGCACTTATATCGCAGCTCAATACAGTCAACACCGTACAATAGGTGCGCATGGTGAAGAACGGGCCATAATTTCATTCCGAACACAATATCATCCTATTCTCGTTGCACTCGCTCAGGTCGCTGTTTACTCGGAGTTGAGAAAGGTCGCTGTTAAAGTCGTGCAAGATATAAACGAAGACCCGCGGGTTCGTCATGCGTATTCTACTATCTTCAAGGCCACCGTTGTCGATGAAGCTCTTTCTTCGATGACTGAGCTATCTGAACGTTGTGGTTTTCGAGGATTGTTTGAAGTTAATGCCATTTCAACCGGTCACGTTAGTTGGTACATTTTATCTTCCTTCGGGCATTCTAACCTTTTGAAAGGCTAATGTGCGAGGTTTATCCATTGCTGAGGGAGATAACCTTGTCCTGTGTATCCGTAAGTTGCTCACTTGAACATAGATACCGCTTCTTAAAACTCCAGAATAGGACTTGCCTCGGAGCTCCTAATTGAGCGGTATACTCTCCCTGAATCGTCCAATCCAGACAATAAGCTTGCAAAACACGAAAAAGGCGTATTTATGCATGCTAAACAGCTCCTTCAAACTTCGATGAATCACCGTGGAACAACTTTCGACCAACACATCCTACCCATGTGCAAAAGTATGATCAGAGCCATCGGACACCGAATGGCATACGACGCTGCTGTTGATGCACATCTTGATCCTTGTCTGATCGATGTCTACGTAGCCTCAGTGGTCAAATTGGACCCTGGATGGTACGTTCAGTACGGTAATTACAGTCTGGAGGCTCAGCGAGCCTTCGAGTCGGAAGCGACAGAGACTGCTCATCCCTTCCTAGACAAGTGACTTTCCAGATCTCGAGCGAAAGAATACGTACAAGGTGTCCCGATTATCTCTCCGCAAAACTGGGATGCCTTCGTTGCTGATTTGCCGACGTACGAGACGATATCGCCGGCAAAAGCACGCCTGTGAGACATGTTAGGCAAAGTGTTCTTCCTAGTTGGTACATGTATAGCTGTGAGTCGAACATAAGTAGTAGGTGGCAGTAGATATGGTATCATCATCTTCCGAATAGTAACTCACTAACCTCCTTGTACTGCTGGCCAATCTTGTCTACACATTGGCGTAACTTTATCGAAAAGACCCCGAAGTGGCACGCCGAACCCAGGCAGCAGTATCCAATGTATCAAATCAGGCAGTGAAAATTGAAGAGGACAGAACAGTGGCAACTTGCGAAGCAAACTGCCGATCGTAGCTGCCGATCGTCAGATTGGATGAGATGATCCATGCTGCCTGGAAGCAGCCGAAGGAATGAGTACCCTCCGTGTCAGTGAAGCACGTCAATGACTCTTAATTCTCAGGCTGTCTACTTGAGCATTTCAGCTTTAAATTTCTCGCACAGTTTGCTGTACATCGTATGACATCTAAGCTGCGAATCAATATTAATCTAGCTTGAAACGAAAAGAAATGATTCAAGACTCACAGGGAATGCTACCTTGTCACTTGTGGTAAACCACAACTGCGAGGTCTTTACGGCGGGTCTCTTTTATATTGAGTCGATTCAGCTTTCACGGTGGATTACTATCGACTAGCAGCTTAGATACCGTGCGGCAAACTGTGCGGCAAACCCCGAAATACTAAGTACATCAGTCCAAGTCGAGTTAAGATTTGACAGCATGAGCCATTGTCAAATTTGCCAAACTTGAAGTCACGGGCCGTCATTCAAAGTCATTAACTGACACGAAATTAGGTTTTGTTCTTCGGCTGTACAGCTGTTCCCGTAGCTTCCCAAGGTAGCAAGTCTGCGTAAACGGTGTCTCCAACTTGAAAGTTTGTAACGAAATGCACACATGAACAGGATAAATCATTGTCAGTCATTGTCCCCCATCAGACTGTGTACGACCTGCCGATCCGAAAACAGATTGCTCCAGACTTTGCTTCCGACCACAGGGAGTCGATCTGATCAGGACGACCATCATCACCTTGCTGTAAGACATCTTACTGCAATACTGTAATCGGATACAGCACTAGGCCTTGTATTTCAACAGGGAAAATATGAACCGTGGGGTGGGGGTAAAAATCAGCCTCAGCCTAGGCTGAGGCTGAGGTGCTGAGGTGAGGCTGAGGTGAGGCTGAGGTGAGGCTGAGTTGTGGCTGAGCCAAGGCTAGTAAGTGGTTGAGTATGTAGTAGTATTTAGACTATTCCTTATATACTGGAATGATATCTGATGATATTTAGTACTTGGAACAGATAGTCCGTAAAACTTCATTCTCTCATAGAAGGACCATGTCACAGATCACCATTGAAGGTCTTCAACTATTTGTAACACTGATATTCACTCATACCTCTATCTATCAAGTAATGGAGCTAAACTGAAGCTAAACCGAGTGTTTTACATCACTGTACAAATAAAGGTAAATAAAACTTCGCACAAATCTAGACTCCTTTGGAAACATCAGATACCACCTAAACTGGGTGAATACACTCATAAACATTGCAAACTCATAGGTAATGAAATCCAAGAAATAGTCACTTGATAGTCAATTGGTATTACATCAAGGCTGAGCCAATGGCTGATGTACAGCTGAGTCAAGGCTGAGTCAAGGCTGATGTGTGGCTGATGTGTGGCTGAGTTGAGGCTGAGGTA
>QLOY01012937.1:0-12918 GCA_003313965.1 Megacollybia marginata
TACTAATTCAATAACAAGACTGTAAAAAGTAATAAGATAACATCGGAATGACTCGGTATAACTAAAAAAAAGGCAACTATTGCTATATTAGGAATAACGTCGGTGCCATCGGTATAACCGTTATTAACCGATCGCGCTCCTTAAGGATTCTTCTGTCCTCAGTTCTCCCTGATATATTGTGGCACTGTACATCTTACTAGTTGCCACCTGCCTACAGCTATCTGTGAGTTATATGCTGCCATGTGGTATTGTGACCTGCAACCTGCAACCTATGTCATGTGATCGGCCACCCGAGATTTCATCTGAATCCAGGTATCTGCCGCCTATGATATCACCTAAGCAGGTGACCTGCAACCTGAGATCTGCAACCTAAGAATATTTGGTGATAAATGCTATGAACGCTTTTTTCATCATTTAAAGACGGGTTCACCATGTAGCCTCTGGCATGCAGGATTAAGGTGATTTCGCAGGATCGAGGTCACATGGTCTCGGTCACAGGTTCCAGGTCTAGGTCCCAATGCTCAGGTCGTCGGTTGTAGCCCACAGCTATCCGCTTGTCACACATTCATTGTAGATACACGGTCATAGAATACAACTTGACATCTACGAGGAATTGTCAGAGGATTTGATGAGGATTCTTGTGGGATTTTGTAAGGATTTTATAAGGATGTGATCAGGTTGGGTCTGGCAATATACAGGACATGTACGACTACTTCAAGAGCTTGGTCTTTAGTTGTTTCGGCTGTGTCTGGAGGAGGAGATGATTGTAACTGCCCTAATATAGTCTATACTAGCTATCGCTTCTTTGAGAAGACGTCGAGCGATTCCATCGCTTCGCGATATCCCTCAGTTCTCGAGGAACTGATTTCTTACGCCATCTCTTCAGAGTCACGCCCAACTCTTCCCATTCCCGCACGATATTCACCTTCAAGCCTAGCTTCCACAGCGGCTACCTTTCCAAAAGCTGGTGTAACCGCTCTCAAAATGGTTACCAGTAGCATAATAGTTGGCAAACAGGAAGACTGTGCCTCACAAGCCAAGCAATTTGGAAAGTTGGCTCGTGAAGAGGGCGAGATCTAACGATGGTTTGAGTACGTTACCACTGAGAGCATCGATAAGCTTACGCGATTCAAAGAAGGGACAGACATGATACGATGTACCACCTCTCTGACAATTACACCATCCAACTTGGCAATACCGATGCTCAGAACGGTTTGAAGGACGAGGAAGAAGGAGTGAAGAGCCAGAATAAGAGATTCCTTTGAGTGCAAACTAGGAAACGCTACACGGAACAAAATGGCCATCAACTGGCGCAGAATGGCCACATCGATGTTGGGCTTGGCAGAGGTGGGGGGAGCAGAGGCAAATACGGAGCATCCAATGTGAGTTTCTGAGGACTTGTAGGTTTGATATTGCGCTACAAACTAAGTTTCATTCTGTTGAGGAGTAGACTGAACACACCTTTGAGATCCGGTCGAGATACGGAACAAAGCAAAGTCTTGCTACCGTCCGGTTCTATAAGATAGGCCTGCTGAAGCACTTGTGCAAGTTCCTGAGGCGTGAGTAGAACACCAACATCGACGACGTGTTTGGTTTGCCAGTTGCGAGAAGATCTGACATACCTGCGAGAAGATCTTTCTTTACTTCATGCAGACTTCCAATTTTCTCGCATTCAACTCTCTTTCTGCTGTCCACTCCTCCTCCTCCCAGCACACATTCAATGAATCTTCCCTCCTCTGTAATCCTTTTCCTCAATCTCCTACACTTTCTCAGCCTCTGTATCTCGTCCTTTGCCCAGCCCACCACCTCCTCCCTTCGTTGTGTCTCCCAGCACCGCCGGCGTCATTCAGATGGCCTCGGCTTTATTTATGTCTTCCGAGTCGTTGATGGCACCGACCGCTTGCTTTTCAAAGTCGGTTACACCAATGATATCGCTCGGCGTCGATACCAATGGCGCAAGCGCTGTTTTCCGATTCGGCACTTCTGGTCCCGCCGTCGTTTCCCTACACGGTTAGCCCGTCAACATGGTGCGTTAAATTCTATACCACTCTTCCGTTCTCATTCTTCTTAGAAGCGCTCACTCACCAAGCCCTGGAAGCGAACGGATTTCGTCGCACACGCGACATCTGTTCAGGCCCCTGATGTAAGTGGCCCTCTTAACCCGTTCCCTTCCAGCCCAATCATCGCAGGCCGTGCACGCCACAGGGAGATTTTTGAGTACTTAGGGAAGGGAAATGCACGCGCAGTCAGAGCAATCATTTACCGTATTATTCAACGTATGGCACAAGAGCTACCAAAAAAGTAAAACCCTTCTGCTGCATCAGACATTGTACCAAAGACGTATATGTACTCACTTTCTATACACTATTCGGAGTGAATCAATGGGAATGTCTGAGGCCCATCAAGCCACTTTTCGAGAGTCAGAGGTCAAAGCTGGTAATCGGTCGGTCACAACGTTGTGCATAAGTGACCGGTGACAATCAACCCCTGTCTGGTACTTTCGATGTGATCTACATAGTGTCGTCCCTGAAAGACCTCTGCGGCCTATGCACCATCGTCCTGATCATCCTCTTCTTGTTGACCAGAATGGTTTGCGTTATCTCAGCAGCACACCCCTCTAAAAATGAACCGCTATGTTTGCTTGGCGTTCTTCTGAGCTCGATCCATCCACCCGGCTTGAACAACTCCTTGATACCCCAAAACCAGCGGTATGCCTCATATTGCTCTTTTTGACTTTTGTCTGGCAAAAGAACACATCGTCAGTGTCAGAGATCACCAGCTGAAACCGATCCTTACCTGGAGGCGCACGCAACATACAGTCATCCGCTGCTATCTGCAATGCAAAAGCAAACACTCCATGCTTCTTAGCGTAAGAGGCAGTGCTCCATTCAAAGTATTTCAACACCTTTTCAGCGCTCAACTGCTTTCCTCCACCGTACTCACGTTCTTTAGTCGCTTCGGCAACTGTGCTCACTGACAGATTCAGTGCCTCGAGTACGATCCACATCACCTTGTAGTTGTTATACAACTTGTGGAGAGGAGTGTGCGATGAGGTTTCGCCTTGCCACTTCGCCTCTTTTCTCACTCCCAGGTCTACACCAACAAGCGATAATAGATCGTCAATGCTTTTGTCGGGAGTAAAGAAGGCCTCGACCCAGTTCGATTGTTGGAGAGTCGGGGTGTGGCTTTCGTGCAGTTCTTGGGAGGGTGTTACCCCATTGTCTCCTGTGCAAGGAACCCCGTTGGCCCAAAGTGACAGCCAATCCAAGTCTTCGTTTTCGTTTTCATAGAGAGGCCCAGGCACCTCAGATCCGCCACCCTGAACCCCATATGTGAAATCGGTGGGCCCGACAATAATGAGGAAAACTCTTTGGAGATCCAGCCCTTGTGAACTACAGAACCGCTGAACAAACTGTTGATGGTCGACCTCAGTACTCTGTGGGTCAATGGATACGATCCATTCCAAACTTAGTAGGCATTCCGCGAGGGTTCCCAGCAGGTGAAACCCATAAGCCGGTTGGCAGATGGTTTTGTCCAGTTTGTAGACTTGGGTTGTCCCTATTTCCATGTTGTTCCTGTTGGATTGGAAGTAGCGGTACAGCAAGCTCGTGTCTTGGATGGGGCTGTACACTTTCCTGCGCAGGTCCTCCGCAATTGCTTCTAAGAGACTGTTCAGGGTTATATAACCTCTTCCGTCTTTGCCCACGACAACAGTGCTTGTAGGCACGGGCATATGTTGACACGCAACAAAATTTTTGCTGGGGCTGCAATCAATCACAACTGCAGTGACAAAGTCGACTATTACTATAGATCCAGTACCATCTCCTTTTGAATCAGATAAACATACCTGTATTCCAGTTCCTGTTATTCGACATCCAAATCAAAGAAAAAGCATCCACGGATCCAATCTCAGTCAGGTGAACAACTTAGTTACCGCCCCTTGCAATGAAAATAGTCTTCAAAATTGTCCTGGCCGCAGCCCTTTGGTCGGTTGCCTCACTGGCAATGCCCAGTATATCCGCAGCTGCTCAAGTGCCCCTCAATCCACCGTCCCCTGTTCTTCCTCCAAACCAGCAAGATCTGCTAGCCCAGTTTCGACGGTATTATCGTCGCCTAGAGACCGCTACCCATGAACTCGTAGGTGGTGGTGCCGACTCTGTTGTATTAGAACGTCTTGGAGACCAGCTGGACCTGTATCGACAGATCTTGAGTGAGGTATGCTCTCTGTTAACCCGCTCTCCATTACGTTTATATCGAGCCAACTAGCATTCACACATATTTTCACCGGGTGAGTATAATCTCATTCGCCAGAACACTGCCATGATGCAGGAGGATGTCCGTCTCCGATATCGCAAAGTGCTAGAAGAGTCGCATCAAGGACGAACCTCTGTGGTGACATCCGTTCGCACAGGAAATCGTGGAAGGCCCCGCATCGAAATTGATGCAGAGTTCTTGAGATGGGCATGCCGCCTGCGATCCACTTCGGCCATTGCTCGGTTTCTGACAGTATCACGAACACGAGTGCGACAAGAAATCGTCAACCTTGGCCTGGCCCAACCTATGCAAGACCCTTTCGCATCGAGAGTGTCAACAGACCAGGACGACCAGGCTGACGATCTTCTTGACCCCGAGGCACCAGCTAGCGTTGCTCACCACTTGGTCTCATACACCGGCCCGTTGTCACAGCTCACAGACGACGAGCTTGATACCATCCTCACAGACCTCAAAAAACGCTTTGTGTGTGCAGGTATCTCCATGATCGACAGAATGCTTCGCAGCATGAGTATACGTGTCCCCCGCACCAGGATCAGAGACTCGCTGCTGCGTATCGACCCTGTTCATCGTGTCTTCGAGAGAATCACTATCCGGCGACGTACTTACTCTGTACCGGGCCCAAACTCTCTCTGGCATCATGACGGTCAGCATGGTGAGTTCTCCTTCCCATTGCGAACTGATATGAGCATTGACATCGCCAGGTCTCATCCGATATGGTATTGTGATCCATGGCTTCATCGACGGCTATTCTCGCCTGATTACGGGCCTTCGAGCGCACAATAACAACGCTGCAGACACAGTCCTGCAGCTCTTTATTGATGGGTGTCAACAATACGGAGTGCCATCTCGAGTATGAGGAGACCATGGATTGGAGAATCTCTACGTCGCAGCTTTCATGGAAGCCTTTCGTGGGGATCGTCGGGGTTCATATATTTGGGGAAGGTAATTCTTATTCAATTCGAATTCGCTTTCTGACACAGTCAGTAGAAGTGTACACAACGTCCGCATTGAACGTCTCTGGGTGGATGTAACTGCTCAGATTGGATCGCTATGGCATGAACAATTCACTAACCTCGAGCTCCATCACGGCCTAAACATCAACAATCGCCATCACCTCTGGCTTCTTCAGTATCTGTTTCTCAATGTGATCAATGCTCAGCTTGACGAGTTTGTGCAAGCATGGAATAATCACCGAATCCAGATCTGTCATGGTCCCAACCGCTCGCCCATTGACATGTTCGGTTTTGACATGCTCGTCCATGGCCACAGAGGAGAGGAACTCGTCTTAAGCCAGACGGAACTTGAGGTTTTTGGGGTGGATTGGGAGGCTTTGCGTGATGTCCGACTCATGGAAACGCATCGCAGCAACAATCCCTCCAATGAGGCATCGACCTCATGGATAGGACGACGTGGTCCACCCGACACTCTCAACCAGGTAAATGTCGACCCGGCTCCAGTCCCTGAGCGCATAGATCGATTCAGCGAACAATTACTCGCCTGGCTTCACGCCCATTCAGAGACGCCACCGATCCCAGTTCTATGGTTTCATGCCTTGGGCCTTTGTCGAGATATATGGCCAGACCTTTTTTGAGTATATGTATTCGGGTAGATTAAGAAATCACTTTGCAAGCATTAGCGACACCAGTACAACCCGATTTCATCAATTACTTACCACCTGAAATTGTGTCCACGGAGACAAAATTTTCGTCCATAATGTCACATGTCCGAGTTACTAGCCATGTCGGAAAACCACACAGTGCAAACAGAGAACACGTCAAGGTGGCTCCTTGACAAATGGCCCACCATGGAGAAGGTCTCTGATGAGATGTGGCGCATGATATTTGCCTCCGTCGATCGTCGAGAGGCTCTCAAGACCCTCAGCCTCGTCAACAAACGATGGCTGAACCTCTCTCGTTGCATGTTGTTGAGCACGTTGGATGTTGATGAAACAGCGCTGTTGCGGATTCAGCACCTGTATGTGGAGGCGACCGTCGACCGCAAACAAGTTATGCTTCCTCTGAGCGCCGTCACGACGCTCCGCTTGCACTTTTCACAAATTGGTCTCCATCAGTTCATACTGAGTGGTGCTCGTCCACTCAGACTGCATATTCAAGGCTTCATCTGCATGGAGGCCCATGCCCGTCTCGCAATCAAAAGGAGTTCCATTGTCCACACCCTCCGTCAGCGTCTGGGTTGCGTACGAGAGCTTAACCTGCTATCCCCGCGCAGTTGTAAACACGATGGAGCTCTCTGGCTGTGGCTATGTCCTCACATCGACCTCTTGCAGGGTTCGGCGCCATCGGGACCTCCATGGCAGGCTTCAGATCGGTTGCACCCTCTCACCGAACAGGAGAGTGCTGGCCTGCAAGGACTGTTTGCTGCTCCTTCTAGTCGAGAAGTCCCTAACAGCCTGACGGGATATGTTTGCCCTGCCGAATCACTGATTGTCGGGCAAGATGAAGATGAGGCTTTTCTCACTGGACTGAAGAGCTGGGTAGCACACGGGATGACTCTTAATGTTAAGTATCTGTATTGGAAGGAGGTACTGTGTGTACCGAATCACGGATGCCCGTATGTGCAACCTCTATTGATGGCTTGCTGTGCAACACTGGTCGAACTCAAAATAGACCACGTTGCAGACAAAGGTGCAACCCCCTACAATTTCTTCCCCAAGTCCATTCTGAGATCCTCACAGCAGAGCCTAACCAGGGGTGGAATGCAGTCCCCAACCCGGATGGCAGAGTGACAACATTCCAATTGGCGTCATGGGTAAATCTGCCCAAGCTGGAGTGCCTGACCTTGCCCTTTTACTCGTTAGGAATGTGGTCCACACTCCTCCAGCGTGTCAACGACCAAGGCGTTGAGCTCACAGTCACCGAGTGGAATCGCTCCGGCGCAGAAATCAGCGGAGGGAGTCCATCTCAGTGTCTGGATGCGGCCGTTAGGGTACTTAAGGCGCTCAGAAGTGCGTCGGTAACCATCAGAGTGATGACGGTCGCCAACAAGCTGAATGCGGACCATTTCCAAGAGCAAAACCTCCCTCCCAAACCCAATGTACGATACACGGTGGTGTTGATCAGATGAGCCGGTCGATTTGGACTGGTCGACTGATGCCACTAAAGTAAATACAGATCGGCATTGTTGGTTGTCACTGAGCAAATGAAATCATGATTCTATCCTTTTTCAAGGTCAATTCTTCGACGGGCTTAAGCCACACTTACCAGTATTGTAGGGGATCTCTGTCGTGAATGCACAAGAGCCGTTGCCACCTTATATGATCCTCTAGAAGCTGCCCAGGTCATCAGGAGTAGCGGGACCGCGGAAACAACTTACAGTATGAAGTGTTAACCACGACACCAAAAAAGGAGTCATACTGAAGATTTTCGTGGGGAGACACGACAAGCCATGGGGGCCGCACGAAGGGTGCAACAGGATGGTACCCCCATCTAATTAGATGGGGACAGAGGACCTAAGGTCGCCTCTGTGGGAAGAAGCCAGAGTGGTCGAACTTGGAGGAGGTCAGAGTCTAGGGGACAGATTTTAACGGAACAAAGGGATGGCGAAAGAAGGTTCCTAAGTTATTGATAAAACAATGTAAAGGTAGTATGAGGAGACACTTACCGCAAACAGTACTGATTTACACATTGGGGCCACATCAACGCCTGGTTTGAGACACAGACACGACAGGGAGTTGTGGCCACAGCAAAGGTTGGAAATTGGAACGATGCAAGCCCATCTATGTAGATGGGGTACTACAGTCGTGTCGGTGGAGATGACAGAGGGAAGGGAATTGTCGAAAATATATGGGAGAAGGTGGAATGAGCTCTATCTATTTCGATAGAGACAGAGGACCAAAGGTCTCCTCTGTAGGAAAGGGAATGGTCGGGAACGAAGGGGAATGTCGAAGGGGAATGTTGAAGGGATGCCGTGTCAACAAGGGTAAACACTGACAAGGCCCAGAGTACTGACCTACCTAGTGGACGTTGTCTTTCACGCCTCACATTATGGAACGATCTGGGGTATAACCCAAAGATCGACACGATTAGCCGAGTGGCGCTTCCGCGGAAGCAAAACTGGGCCAGACGGGCTTCAGTCAGACACATGACTCAGCTACTCCTCTGTCTGCAAGTCCCATCCTACTGTGACTAACCCTCATTCCAAAGCTTCAACCGGGTAGGTTTTGCTTTTTGATCTACAGAAATCACGGTGGCTACCTTCGGTGCACCGTCCATCTCCAATCTGGAGGTGGGTAATCCTTGCCAACACACAAGTCTTCCCCACCGCACCGTATCCAAATCTCGCCTGGCCTTTGATTATATGCATATCTCACCTGACCTTCAATTAGAACAATAGTACTTTACAGGATTAACGTATGTTTTATTGAATGAGTATCCCAACGCTAAAATTGAGTACAGTGCTCAACACGTCTGGATCGTCAACCTCATTGCCCAAATTCAACCAGGTAAATATTGATTTTGTACCTCTTTTGCAGACAGAACGGTGGCTACCTTCAGTGCACCGTCCATCTCCCATACAGAGGTGGCTGGTCAATACCCGACTGGTGTCGGAGGGTTATGTCGAACCTACCGTGCTGTACCACCTTAGATAAAGGAATAACCAATATACATTTTAGTTTCTCTTTGCTGTTGATCTAACTATACGCCGACCCAAACAAAATGAATTCATCAGTATGTCTTGTTGGAAGTAAACGATATACTGATTAACAACAATCTTTCAGAACGTCACACACGACATGTTGCTGAAAGATCCATCGTTGCTGCTCAGGCGAGCAACCAAGCGTTTCGGAGGCGCTGGCCAACCCGGTGAGTGTGTCAAACAGAGAACTTGAAGTGTCTTACTCTCCCTGCAGAGGGACAGGCGTATCTGGCTGCGCGACTGGCGGCGGTCCTCAATGACCAACTGTCAGTGATCACCACGACCGAAGAATGGATCCCAGAACCTCCATTGGGTGGGGATAGACAAGTCCGACTGATGGACGACCTGCGATACGGGCCGGACGAGTACACCATGTGGCCCCAACCATGGCATCCTGATCTCCCCCATTTGCCTTGCATTCGCGCCGTTCGTAAAGGCAGTGTGGAAGATCTGCTGTTCGGAGATGTGGCGGACACCTGTTTTGTCCCAATAGGAACGCAAGGCTTCACCGGCTTAGGCTTTATCGAGGAGAGTCTCCTTCATGCATTCTACGCTTTCGTCACTGATTGTAATGCTCGGGAAGTCGCGTTGCATAGAGATGACCAAGTCGTTTTCCATAGCAGGCGACAAAGTGAAGTCTATTACAGCGGAACGGTCGATATACAATCGTTTCTGTGTCGACTCCGAGCGCTGCCCAGTACCTGGCTAACTACTCAGATGACGCTCCGCCACCTACAAAGGGCCTTGTTGGAATGGGATGCATGGTTGAGGTATTGGGAAGTATTCGTGCCTCGCATGCGACACATCCACCAATCAGATTCAACTGCGGATGAGGTGAAGCCTATAGCACTAGGCTGCTTTGTGTGTCGAACGGAGGATGCCGAGACGATGCACAGAGCTGGATTGCCGTTCTGGCTGATTCGTCCATACGAGTATGTCCTGGCTCTGGACGTGGAAGACGTAGGGTACATTGTGAAGGCATCCGATATGGACTTGTCAGCAGTCCCTCACCCTCGAGACAGCCGTGCCATCTTCACTGGTGCGGCCACAGACGTCAGGAGATACGAAAGTATACGAGGGGCTGGTCGAGCACTGCTCTCTTTTACGGATCCTTTCTCTGCGGTGGCGGCTCCAACGTGGCTGATACCGAACTTGAAGGAGTCGGGTTCTCATTCAGCAGGTGAGATTCGTGCGTTGAACAGGGCAGAACAGCGGCGGAAGACCGGTAGCCCATGTAAGTATTGGACTCATACAGTTTTCAGCGATACTCACACATTGAATAGACTCTCAATTATTTGGCCGGCAGAAGAACCACGGCACTCAGAGCAAGTTTGACCATCCGTCACATCCTTGGTATCCTGAGGCGATACCGGCATGGAGCAAAGCACTGGCCGGCGTTGAGACCGATGAGTCCAAGTTTCTTTTTCAGAAAATGGACAGTGATATGTGCTACACCTTCCCCGAACCCGCCAAGATCGTCTCTGCCACAGCACCCGGCAAAGACAAAGCAATGATCCACTCATGGATCAAGTATCGATCGTTGATGTTGCACAGCATCAGCGCTTCGACGTTCCAACCGAAACCGCAGCCTGCCAGAGCTTGGGAGGCTCTACTGACGGCGGAATATGTTTCGATGCGCAACCAAGACCCACAACATAAACGCCAGAAGTTGCGAAATGACATGATCGCATTCATAGGACATACAGAGCTCAAGGAGGTCGAGGAGCTGGAACTGAGCACGGCGGATGCAAAATGGGAGGGTCGTCTAGTGGGTGAGCTCCAAGCAGAGGACTACGAACGGGTTCTCTGGGAACTGGCCGAACTCAACTTCTGCTTCGAGTTCCAGGCACTTGATATACGCCTGTCGATGCCGTCGGGGGGAGTGTTGCCAGTTGGTCGTTCGACAAGGCTCCGGCGTTGCTTTCCTGGTGGTTGCCTTTTGGTGGCGAATTGGAGAGTGGCAAATCATGGGATTGCTAGTCAACAGCTGCAGGAAAAGGCTCATTATCTATTCCTTATGGCGACCTTGATGATTGACTGGCCCAAGGTTAAGACAAGAGGTTGGATAGGTCGCGTTGGCAGTCAGTTGAAGTGGAATGAGGAAGAAGTCGAACAACTTGAAATGGAAATTGCCGAGGTCTACACTCAGTTATTCTTCAACAGCTTTCGCCGTGCACCAGTGGTTCTGTTGTGCCTTTCGAAACACTCAGCTCCACCGTCAGAGTGGTTCACTCCGACGTTAGCACCCACAATGGATAACGCCCGCCATATTGTAATGAATGAAATGGCCTTGGAAGAAGAGAGATCGGTAGTGGAGTCGTTGGTAAGCGGATTTGCTCGCTAATGCTCTTTTAACTGACTGAAGTGCAGACGAATTTAGAGTTTTTAAAAAATTGGATTTCCTGATGTATTGCATGTAGTATAGCTATCGAATGACTGATCTTGAACATTATCACTTGTCAACATACTAGAGTAGGAGTTACCCGTAGTGCATTTATTTGTATCAATATTGCTACGTGAAAACCTTTCTTGAGAAAAAAACGTTGACCGAATGTACTATTGAGCCAACTTAGGCAACGCCGATTGCCATCTGCCTCCGCGGAGGTAAATGATCAGCGATGGTGGCCTTTCAACTGCTCCTAAAGCGATCGAATGTACTGCCGGCAGATCCTCAAGCTGACAGTGGTTTTCGGACTCATTCGATGTTGTGCCATTGTGTATACTTGTTTGTAAGCACTTCGAGTCCACCAGTGACATCGAAATCTCTGGTAGGTGGTTTGTTTCCGGTCGCTGTAACTGTCAAGTAACTGGAATAGTTTCAGTTGATCAACGTATTACATGGGAGAGCACAGAGGCTACCTTGGGTACTCTGTCTCCATCTAAGCAGATGGAGTCGGTCTGGAGATGGAGTCGGGCTGGAGATGGGTCAGTCTGGAGATGGAGTATGGAGCATGAAGCACAACATTGCAAAGTGAGTCATACCTCATCATATTCTCCCCCAGAACTGTTTCCATCATCATTGTCGAATAATTTGATTTCGGAAGGTGGGTTAGAAGCGAGATCATCATAAAGCAGTTGCGCCATACGGCCAGAGAGACATGTATGCTTCCGACCTTCACCGTCATACCAAGCCAGGCCGTATTCTTTCACGTCTAGAGGGACGGGGGGCAATCAGGGTGTGGGGTGGAGGGAGAAGAGAGGGAACCTTACAGAGATGCACGTCCAGGTAATTATCTTCAGTGATATTCCGTTCCAAATTCCCAACATACCAGTTGCGGTTGGCGGAAGATGTAAAGGTAGCGATGGTGGCACCAGCATGAAAGTGAGAGATGGCCAGGTGGACTTGGCTATCTGATTTGGTGACGTTACCCTTATTTTTTAATTGGAGTAAACCGAGGGGGAGGTGTTCGTGTTCCTGACCAGGAAAGGCAGGTTTAGATGACGGAGCAAACCGGTAGCGCATCGGAGAGTTCTCCATGGCAGCGATAGTGTCAGTGACGAGAGAGGCAATAGGTTTGTCTAGTGAGTATTCTCGCTTGTAAAGGAGGTAATTTTGTTCGCAGATGCTGCGGAATGTGTCCCGATAGTTGACAAAGCATATATGGTCGCAGTTGGTAATGAGCTGCAAACGAGGTAAGAGAGTGCGCAAAAGCAATAGGAGCGAAGTTACAGCGGGGGGGTGCACTAGGATAGATACACGGAGATCACCAGTGGAATCATTGATGCATTTTGCGACTCCTCTGAGCTCCACTGGAAGTGAAGGGGGAGGAACAGCTCGACCTCGCACACGGTGAGTATTTGAGCTGGAGTTTTGTCGGTTGCGAGGCAGATTAACCTCTGCAGATTGTCGGCGGCGATCATTTGCAGACGATGTGTTCAACGTAAGGTTATATGTTGTGCGAAGGCCATTGAATGTGCGATTCTCTGGATTGGGAGAGAGAAATGATGGAAGGCCGGAAGAGCTGCTCGGAGGTGTGCTGCCAGAGG
>QLOY01012939.1:0-13548 GCA_003313965.1 Megacollybia marginata
GGATAGCCTAGGAGGTAGTTCTTGTCGATTTGTAGGTCTAGCCGCATAACCGGCGTATCAGCGCGATGCCCAAATTTAAGTGAGTAGCTGTGTTACTAGCAGGACTAGTTCAACCGCGCGGAAAACTACCTCTAAGGGCAAGTT
The DNA here is from genome assembly GCA_003313965.1 of Megacollybia marginata. Taxonomy (NCBI): domain Eukaryota; kingdom Fungi; phylum Basidiomycota; class Agaricomycetes; order Agaricales; family Porotheleaceae; genus Megacollybia; species Megacollybia marginata. The sequence goes on from QLOY01012939.1 coordinate 145, forward strand.
AGCGAGGGTCCCAGCGAGAGACCCCGCTGTATCTAGAGAATAGAAGAATTCCTCTGATTACCTTTTGCCAGTCTTGTGTGACCTCCTCCATAACGCCCAATCTCAACTTCCCTGTCTCCTTCAAGCTTCAGGTCTCGACCTTACGGATCCTGCATTACAATCCATGGTGTCATCCGCCTTAAGGGCTGGATCAATCAACAAGCTTGCCCTCAGGGATTGTATAAGTTCACGAGTGGAGCGCTACACTTGCACCCATCAAAAGGCCCTTCTCGCTCGCTTCCGAGCCTGTAACCCACCAATCAATGCCGATGCTTTGTACCTTGCCTCTTGGGCAAATCAGCAGAGGTTTGTTGCTTGCACAAGAACCCATTTTAGTGCGGAATGGTACACCCCAAGGGCCTGCTTCACAGGCCTTCATGGACAAAGCTTGTGCCCTCACTACAATCAGGCACACACGCCCCGTGGGTAATTGTGTGAGTTTTCAATAATCGCAGTTTGACAGAAGCGGCTCCAACAGCACATTATCTGTACTGTTACATGTTCATGAAGTCGAAATATGTCTGAACTTGGCTGGTGTAGTACAATTTATAATATACATAGCTCAGATGTACAAATGTGTATATGATGATCACCGTCGGACGCAATTCCCTGGGACCACTCCAAATTTAGGGTCTAAGCCCACTTGATATCAACTAACTTCGCAAACAAGGGTAAAGATTGACCTGACGATGTTCCGCAATGTTGTGCAGGCAATAGTTCATGTCTATGGTATCCTCTGCAATACCATCGTGCTACTGTCTAGTTTGCCGGTGTATTCAATCGATGAATTGCACCAGGCAGTAGACAACAAGCTTTGGAGAAAGAAGGCATCGGACACCTAAGCCACAGAGGAAAAAAACGTGTATGACATCATTTTCGGGATGGGCTGTAACGTTTAACATTTAATTTGCTCCTACAAGATAACTCTTCGAGGTACTTCCACCGTCTTTTATCTCAAGCTACAAACCCATCTATATGCAGGAGTGACGACTTAGTGTTCTACTGCAGTCTGGTATTGGTTGAATCAGGCAAAGAAAGATTCCCAATGGCAGCAGCTCGGGCTTGTTGCATGCTTTTGCCCAACAAGTGAGCTTGTTGCTTGAGCCTGACCAGCTCGGCAGTAGTGGATGTTCTTGTACGTTTGCGTCATCAAATGAAACTAAGAATCGTCTGTGGTGCACTTTAATCAACGAGTGCGGTTCTCGCATTATGCCTCTTTTTCCCCGGCGGTCTCTCGAGGGACCCTTCATACTCGTATCGAATGGTAAGTCTTTAATTTGTCATAATGGTGACTCCTGACGCCAGCGTTCAGCAGACAAAGCAGATCGGACTTATAAGTTATGTGGGTTCACCTAAGGTCCCTGCTTGAATTCTCGACTGTCTTGTTGCGAGGACGATTCAGCTCGCGTTGCAAGTGAAGCTAGTGAAGCCTTCATCTTGTATATATAACTAGAGGCTAAATCATTCACTAGAGGCACTGCACTATTGTTCCATTGAATGCAGGGACTAGTTCAGATAACGCCTGCAAAGTCGACAAGCATGAACTCATCTCTGATCAATGAGTCTTGGAGAGGCCACTCCTGGAGCTCTGAGACCGGTTTGGATAAGCTATATTTGTCTCTGGCCCCATATCTTCGTGAAAACAGCTGCCGAGCGATCAGGGTGGTAAGTTCACATTATCAAATTTTTTCCCTCTAATTCTGAGTCTATAGGTGCATTCGCGGTATGCGTCTGGAGCTTATGAATCCCTCATCCCTCCAAAACCATTCGTTTTTGTTAGGTCTCATTCATTTATCACTGTTCACCATTTCCATCGACACGAGCACGGCTTCGACGTCACTGAGAGCAAGTCGTATCATTGCTTTTTCACAGTGTGCTAACACACTACAGAGAAACAGAGAAAAGCATCCACTTCTACAGAAGGTCGTTCTGCCGACAGTCAAGAAGCGGAAGCGGACGAGTACGAGGTTCGCTTCAGAAAGCAGTGGGGCTTGGAGATGCAGAGGTCGAGAGGGGCAGCATAACTCCGGAAATTCGGGACAAAAGTGCGTATACATATACCTTATTTTGCGTTTCTGATAAATTCTATCTGATTTATAGAATGCACAGCTTCTACGTAATCAATATCCAGGATAGGATAGGATAGGAATACCCGACACAAGGTCCCAATAAGGAACGGCCGGGGCCCACTGACACGTCCCAGAAGGAATTGGGGCCGAATATTGCATTGCGAAGTTGGCGTATCATTTTCTCGAAGGACGTGAGTTAGCTCATGTTTTACGACGTGTTTCTGACCAATAAATGGTGTTTAGAATGGCTGAATCCTGACAATGTTCTCCGCAGACGTATCGATGCATCTACCCGTGGCCACTCTCCCGCTGAATATCTTTCTCGCTTTGCTTACAGCTATCATTCACACGGACAATCGGAATCCTAGTCATAATTCGGCTGCTGGCGTTCCGACATACACTTCCCTCTAACTTCTTGGTACGTGTTTCCTCAGCTATCGTGGTTCATTTATTACAGTTCTAGTTAAAGAAACTCTTGCATGTTTTGCCGCGATTTCTACTGTCTAATGTCAAACTTAGGCAGAGCAAATTTACGGCCAAACGGTACTGTCCCAACGGGTAAAGGTGTGCAACAAGAAATGCGAAGCATACACTTAGTTTTGTTAGCCCGTTTGATTACTACTCCTCCAGATAATGTCTCAGCCTCATGTCGTTTGTGGATCATGCTACACCCGTGAAGTTGAAGGAGCCCAAGGCTAAAAACAGTATCGACGGTATGTGATTTGGTCTCTATGGCCTGTACCTACTTCTGTTTAGCGACTGCGAGCACCGTCCCATCCGAGTCTACAATGCCAGCTTTCACTATCCTAGGCCCATTAATCGAAGGATTTCCTTCAACGGGTCCAATAGCAGAGAGCTCCCATCTATTTGCTCCTTTCCAGGGTGACCCTGCTTTGCTGACAGCTGGAATAGAGAACGATGAAGATGTATGGCAGGAATGGGATCCCCCCGCTCAATCGGGTACTACAGACCAAGAATCCGAAAGACCTCCACCTACTCGTCGCTCAGGGCAAATTTGGTTTGATCATTGCTTTTCTTCTTCGAACACCTGGTCCGTGGCCGCAAGCTTCCAGAAGTTCTACTTGAGGGTAAAGTTGAGCGCCTGATGAAAGCTATTGACGAATAAGTTGCCAATTGAATGTGCCAGTGTTATTCTTATTACAAGCATTAGGGCTATTTCATCTGGCTCCGATATTCAAGGCGTACCTCGGATGCCTGTTGACTGTACGCACGAGTTATTGTCACCGGAGACTCAACCTGAATCTGCCTCAAAAACAAGTCCTACAACACTACCACAAGACGACCATTCTATGCAGGGGAAATTACCGGCAGTACACCAGCTCATGCAAACAAGGAATCACCACGTGAACCTACGTCGACTTTGAGGAGAGGAAGAGCAGGGTCTTGGGCTATTCCCTCTATACGGTCAGCAAAGTGAGTTCTTTCTTCTTGTCTATCTGCTGAAATTTGCTGTGCACCACAGATGGTTGTGTGCTGTCGAATGGAAGACAACGAACCCAAAGGGCTCAAAGAAGTTATTTGAATCGTATTAGTACGATTTGGAGAAGGACGCCACAGCGCTGCGCTCAGGTTATGGCAGGATCAGCAAAGGTAAAGCTATCTTACATCACTAACTTCGAATTCTCTTTAGTCGAAATGATTGATAAAGGACTTGGTGATAATTTTAGAGGGAGACAAGTGGCACTAGACATCAGATACAGTCAGATGGAGGGTGGAGGTAGGGAAATAGTAGAAGAGAGTAGAAGACGGTATGAACACTTAGTAGAATAGTCAGTTGACGTCGAATAACTCATATGTGATTTGGACAGATCTTACCTGATTTGAGCAGAGGAGAGACCAGGTTGATCAGGAATCGTTCTATAACGTCGGACGCGTCAGCTATAGTTCAAAAAGCTAACATCGTCTGACGGGAGCTGCCGGAGAGAATAACGTCAATGTTCGCCGGATGACGTCAGCTCCCGGTGGAGCATTTCTCACTGGAGGCCTAAACGTTTAAACCTCCCAACGCCTCACTCCTAATGAACGAATTGTCACCGGCACCTTCTGTAGCTACTGAAGTACTGATATCATATCTTACTATCTACCAGTCTTCTATGAGTCATCTATAGCTAGATCTATCACGCGTCGTTGATAAGCTGTCGAGGTCACATGACGTGATCATAATGGACATCGACGAGCTCCTCACCGCTTCCCTTGCTTCACTGGTTATTCCTGTGCACGTTCAAAAACGCTTCATACCAGACAACACACTCTCAGTCAAAGATTTTCTTGAACGTCCCGTTCCGTGTCGCGGAATTATCACCATTCTCGGCTACGTAAAGGACATGGCAGAATTGACGAAGGACCCTTTGCGGGTTATTATCCCTCAATCATCTCAGCTTCGGATGATCGCATCCACAGCTGCATCATCTGCTAAGAATGGAGCACGTTCATTCACCGCAGTATTTGACGGTCCACTCGAACGTCTTCCGTTATGGATGGTTACGTTATGGGTTGCATTGGAACCTATTTTAGTGATCAAAGAGCAATGGACAAGAGCTATTGAGTGGTTAAATGCATGTAAAAGCCCTCAATCTCGATGCATTCTTGATGCAGTGCTTGCACTACCATGGAATGGGAAACTGCTCAGTTCGCTGGGAGGTGCTTCAACATCCTCACTGACTGGGTATTGCAGCAAGGGTTGGCTCTCTGCCACCCATGTCGAACAGTTGTGTGCAATCATCCACCATGAACTCCTTCAGGACCAGGTTGACATCAAAACTCTCTCGCCCGACTTCTTTCCCCTGCTCCTTAGAGTTTACCAACATCAAAGGTCTTTATACACAACACAAAAGAAGACCAAGGCCTGGGAAGTGGGAGCAGCCCTTGATCACAAACCTGTTGCGTTTTGTATAAATGTGCAGATGACATCGACTGGGACAATTATGCCCACTCCGCCTCAGATGGGAAACCATTGGACCACTGTTATTATTGACTTGCAAAAACAAGCTGTTCTGTACTATGATCCATGCCACTATTCTCCACCAACTGTTCTTGTTGACTTGTTGAAGTGGTGGTTGAACTGCCATTGCAAGACAAGGCCCCAAATAAGCATAATGTCTGCTGCAAGGCAGACAGATAGTGTATCTTGTGGTCTATATGCAACTCATGCCATCAAACAGCATTTCAAGCCTTCCATTGGAATTCTCAACCCTGAAAAGCTTGACACGGTCCGAATAAAATGTCTGTCAGGTATTCTGGCAATGGTGAAAATCTTTACCCAAAGATAACTTCCAATGTCTGACTATTCTATTTGATAGATGGGCATCTCAATTAATCAGGAAGTATCTGCAACTTCGTACATTCCATCCAGACCTCGACCTAAATTCGCACCGGAGATTTTGCATGCGGCCCAGGAATCCAGGGCGGATAAAGATAATCCGGTAACTAGTCTTGGAAGCTAAGCTAGCTAAGCATGATTCTAATCCCAGAGTTGACAGGGAGCTGCAATGCCTATAGAACACCAAGCTGCTGAAAAATCTATTGCATCTGACGAGCATTTCTCTAATCCCATCAACTCTGAAGAAGACACCGAAAGCTCAGACTCGGAAAGTGAAAGCTCAGAATCGGAAAGTGAAAGCTCAGAATCGGAAAATATCTATGAACAGGTTGCCAGCAAACTTGATCTGGATAGATCATACTGTCCCAGCTTGGAGGAGCTCCGACATTTAAGAACATCACACCCACAGCTGTTTGAGGCGGAAGAGCGCCCACGTATGCGACAGATGCAGTGTATGTCCCGACAGCGAGAAGGCCGTGTATGCCGAGCAGTTTATAGAGCTACTGAACAGTATGTTTGAAAATCGACAATCATCTAACTAAATATTTCAAGGGAGCATGCGCAGGTCAACAAGTTCAAGGCCAAGTCTTTGCAGGGTAATGCAAGCAATAAGGCTTTGTTGTCATCTGATCAGAATCTTTCTAACTTAACGGACCATCAAGCTACTACAAAGTATCCAGCTCATTCGCCATCTGGTGGGCATTATCCTCTGCTTGAAGTTCAGTGTTTGATTTTTAGATTCAACAGCTGGGAAATCGCCTGTCACATATTTATCTAATCATGTGCCTATTGGTCAAAGAAGGGCCAAGACTCTAAGGCGTATTCATGACCTTGCCGAACGCTACCACCGCCAAGGACTCCATGTTCCCAGTCTTCCTGAAGACTCATGGACTTCTATCACTGCCTTCGAGAACGCTGTGAATGAGGCTAATCCATTCATCCATATTGAGGCTCAAAGTGTCAATCATGATCAGGTCAAGCAGCGAGTATATGGAGAGAATCAGAAGAGACGCCGGAACCGGCGTAACAAAGCTAGAAAGAAAATGCGAGCTGCAGGTATAAGAGCCGGAGATAGGGCAGGGGATGTAGACATCTACAAATCATTATAATAAATAGAGGTCCTTTGAATTGTTTCTGAATTTATCCAATAAATTGTAGATCGCATATAGGCAGTGTATGAGGGAACCAATAGAGCATAGAAACGGTTCATGTAGAACATGCGGAATATCATCTGTAAACATCAACATTGTAGAGTATTAACGCAATGACTTGTCAAGTAGGGAAGTACGCAACCTGTGAAAGAGTGGACAGTGTTGTAAATATGCACGTATTTACGGAAATACTAAAGATCGACTCCGCGGTGGATGGTTCTTGAATGGAGGCCATTGATAATGTACAGGGAATTCAAAACTGAAGTTGGCTCTGGGCAATACATCGACCGGTTGAATCAGCCGTTCAGCATCTACTCCATGAATAGCTTTGTAATCGGCAGAATTGTCGCGTGCAATTGACTTGCGCAGCTCACTCTTCTTCAGGAGGAAAGCACAGATGCGGTTAGTGGTGTCGGCGAGGTCGGGCAAGTGATCCATTCCACCATTGAGATCAGTCCAGATTGGTTCAACTTGCGTGACGGTAAAGAACGGAAGTGTTTCCAGGATAATCTAATGAAAGGATAGCATGAGAACTTGACTGCAGTAGCTCACCATGGCCGAAGCATAATGCAACAGCACCAACAGACCATGCGGCAACACTGATGAATTCAACCTTGGGTTCTGGGTCCTGGGTCCAACTGCAGGATCAGTGAATTCCACCGCCAATGTCCCTGACCAGAGCGTAAGCGGATTGTCTAACGGGGGCCTGAGGATGCTTGAGGCAGACCGCAAGGAGCGAAAGGAGGTTTGGTTGTAATTGATGAGAGACTCCAATACCATACTGAGTCCTTGGGTGAGACCTGAGAACAGATTAAGCGTGACGACAAGGAAAGATCTATCAGTCTCATCCAGCTCAGGATTCTGCTGGGAGCAGTGATTTCACAGTCTACAGTGACGAGGCGTCCGAAGAGAATATTATGAGAGTGTCCTGGCATACCCAATTCCAGGAAGAGCCAACGTGACACGTTTTCAAAGCGTCGGAAGTGGGCTACATTCCATCAATGTAGAGGTCCCCATGTTCGCGCGTAATGCTGTCTAGTTTTGCTTGCAGCGAGTTTGCCTTTTCCTTTTCAGAGGCGATCTCACTGCTAAGAGCGCACACATCCAGACGCCAAACCAAAACGTACCATCCGCTTTGTTAATGTCAAATTTCAGGAAAGAGCTTCTGCTGCAAACTCCGACCCGTGAAGCCCAGTGTTGTCCGAACTGTGAAGCCCAGAAACGAATGCAAGTAGATGCGAAATCAAAACACACCATCTGCGGCAAACTCCAAGCCGTTGAAGCTCAGTGTCGTCCGAGCTGTGGAGCCCAGAGACAAATGCAAGCAGCGCATCGCAGGCCATCCTCCCACCACTCAACCTGAGACGGGCCTGTCACGATCACCTGACGAAGGTTCGCTTGCATCGTGTACTACTTAGTTCAATTTAACGTTCTCCATCTTCAAGCTACCGGGTGCCGGGTCGGATTCGTTGCATGTCAGCCACAGAGATAATCTCGACCAGGAATTATCAAATGTTGTCAGAAAAGTTCGAAATAGACATCTGATGATCTTGATTTTTCCGATGAAGAGAAGTAATACGCTGGATCACAAGCTGTTGACTCAGACTGCATGACTGCCGTTGTCGTCTTATTATTATTATTGCGATGTAATACAAACTAACTATGCACTTTATCAAATTTGCACCAGGCCTAGGATAAGCGGTGTTTGGAAGTTGGCGGTGCCTCTGCACCACCATTCGTAGACTGGGCAATCGTTCTTGAGCGCCGAGACACGATCAGATAACGGTGGCAAAGATGCTTTATTATTTCATTTGCAGACTCAGTCGTGGTCTTTTTTGATCGCAAAGGCCAGGAAGTTGATCCCCCGGATACGTGGCTGCCGTCGATTCTAACTCGAGTTCCGGTAGGAGAGAAAGTATGAGAGAAGGGAGTTCGAGAACTGTCTAACAGGGCGGCGAGAGCATCTCATCAACGATACGGTCTAGTAGGTTGAAATTTGGCGATTGAAGTCACAAGAGCAAACGAGAGGCATCATCGACCTCCAGTCCTGCAAGAATCAGAAAAGAAAAGCTGTGTTTCGGAAATCGTTGGCAGAGATCGGCGTGGAACGATGCAATCTTGACGAAACTGATTGAACAGGTTTGAGTGCATAGATCGGCCGACTGATGCCAGCAAGCGGTTACTCTACCAGCTATTCCACAGGAAACTGGCCGAATCAATGGAAGCTTGGAGTGGCTCGAGTAGACGGTAAGGAAGAGACTATCGAAGAGCTGCAAAGAAAGGTGACAGCGACATCTGCCGAGAAACAGCACTCATTAACGGCTAAATCCTCTCGCAAGCAACTGATGGAACCCCTGGATCGTAATCTGCTTTACCACTACTTCTATGGTAGTCGCCTCTGTGCACCAACGTTTTGGTTTTGATGGCAACCCAATGGTGAACAAAGGCTTTGGTAACAATCGAGCGGGAATTGCCACCCGGACAGCGGTGGGTGTTGGGGTCGGTTACGAGGTGGGAGGCTTCTGAACTGACAAGGAGTGGCGGGGTTCGATGCGTTAGAATGCTGTAAGCATTCTTTGACGGTTATGAAGTCAGAGACACGCTGTAGAGTGGAATATAATGAACTTACCAAAAGGTCTGCTCAGAATAATACAGTCGTTATACCAAACACAGCGGAACAAAGTGAATGAACGAATACGAACTCATCAGAAAGAGGAGATAAGTAAGGTATGGGTACACACACCTTTTAGTAAATTTCCCATCCTCGATACACGCTCTACCCCCTCGCATTTCCAAGCCCCATGCTTGAATAATGCCTTATGGTAGAGTCGCGAATTTTGAGGTCGAGACGGGACGTTGCGGAGGGAATATGCCAAATTCAGCGATGTCGGGAAGGCAACTGGTTAGGAGTGAATGGGTGAACACAGGTACGTGATGTGCATTGAGAATCCTGGCCGAAATCATCGGAAAGTTCAAGCTCAATCCAAAAACACCCTGAGCTGTCATATTGATTATCGTTAGACATGGACACGCACACTTTGGTACCGCAGATCCGCTTCCTAAGAAGGTCATTTGGACGAAATATATCAAATTGTGTGCGTAAATAGGCGAATTTCGAACAGCGACTCTCAGTTGTCGTCGTCATCCATTAGCAGTTTTCTTGATACAATCCTTGTGTAAAATTCGTGTCAAGCAACAGCATAAACGAATCCAAACCGCGAAATCCATCAGATCTGAATCATGCCATCGAAAGGCACAGCCCGCCATCATCACGACGCGTCGTCGGATTCGGACACGCTGCAGTCAAACCGCGCTCGCCATGAACGAAAACACCAGAGGAAGGACAACGATTCTCCAGAGGAAAGAAGCAAGAGACAACGACACCGGAAAGAAGGAAACGACGACGATGAACAAGTACTACGCAGATCAAACCGTATCAGGACCAATAACGTGAAACAGTTAAAACCCAAGCGATTCACAAAAAAACCCTCCCGGTGGAGGCAAACCTGCTCCAGGATTACGCGTACGAAGTAGCCGAATCCGAATGGTCCAACAAAGATGGTACGCAGGAACCAGAGGCCTTGGGAGAAGGCGGATTTGGGGACTCCCCCCTAACATCTGTCCCTTCTAACGAAGCTTCCCCTGCCGAATCATCACCACCGATATCGGAAGGTCAACAGTCAATCGCGAGCAGGTGGTCGGGATGGGAATCTAGCCCAGAACCAGCGACACCCACTCCAAAAGGGAGATGTGTCAAAGACAGAGGAAGCTCACAAGCATCCGCAGACACGGAAGAGGCAGTGAACGACATCTTTGACAAAGTCTACGGTCCCAGGAGAACTAGATCAGGTGAGTTGAATAATTCGTATACCTCTGCACAAGCTGCGGATATGCTTCCCATCGCATCCGAGCTACTGCCACAACCACTTCATAGAGAAGCCTTCTACCGCTTTTGAAGTAGGTAAAGAAGGGTGTGCTGGAAGCAACCCAATATGAATCACCGCTCCGCCGAAGGTTGGTCAACAACCCTAGGGATGCGTGTGGGTAGGAGGGACCTTCTATCGTCCTCCTGAAAGACGCGGTCGTCTTCTATCACGACACGCGAAGCCGTTCACCAATTGGGAACGCAGCAGGCAGTAGCGCGCGTTGAATATCACGGCGCAAGGATGACATTCATTGATACCGTGAATGTGGGTTAGGGGAGACGCTCGGCGCTCCAAACCAAGTTTCTTTCAACTTCTGCTACTTGCAAACCAGCAATGCTAACAATCGTAAAGCCAGAACGATTGAGGAGTCGGAGCCAGACAGTGGTGACTCATCTCAGGTTCAAACCCCACGTCGAAACAGACGAAGCTGGAGCCCGGAAGCTTCTATATGCGACCACCAAGCATTGATCAGGAAGCAGAAAGCTATACGATCGCTGGACTCCGAGCTGAAAAGCTCAAAGCCTCCACACAACCGCCAAGCCGCCCTACAGCGATAATGCAAGTTCCAGAAATGTCACATGGCTCAGCGGATTGCAATCGGGATCGTCGGACCGATGAAACCGGCCGTATTCATTTCGTCCAAACAGGCTGTGTACAGTGCACAAGCATTGAGAGCGAATCAAAACGACATACAAATCTTACCTATATGCTCAATCAGTAGGGCTCCCTACCCAGTTCATCGAGACCACCTGAAATGTTATAGTCCGACCGATCTGCAAGAGCTGGTCGAGACACTTGGCATTCGGAAGAGCTGCGCATGCCAGGCCATGCCCTAAGTTTTAGGCTTTTCTGCCTGGTTATAACCACTTGACAACAAAGCCTTTCTCATGGTTATAACCATGGCCACTCAACATTGTTAGTAATCCTGGCCTGGCCTGCACGGCCAGTACGGGCTTACCGGGATAGCACGGGACATCACGGGACATCACCGGGCATAATATTAGCACGGGTCAATACCGGTTGAATACCGGTATAGCGGTGGTTAGTGGGATAGTGTAGAATTAGTAGGGATACATATATATCATTCAGTACATAGTACTCACCCACAGACAGGTATAGCCATCAGATGTCTTGCAAATGCACTATATACTCAGTGTAAGGTGCGGCGCTAAAGTATTATCACGTGACATGTTGGAAATTTTCGTCTATGAAGTCAAACATTAGCCATGATGACATGTTGAACTTATTCGTTGAGCTCCGCAATTAGCAGGGACATGTAGCTGCCAAACTACACAATGTATACAACAATATTGTAACAAAGTAAATAGCTGCGAAGGAAAGGTCCAAGAAAACAACGACAATGCAACACTAAGTAATACTTGATCATTTTTCATCCATGCCCTCCATCATGCAGCACAGCACCCAAAAAACATCTTCAACTGCTGATTCCCACCCTTTTCCTGCATCAGCGACACCCCAGAATCCAATACAAGCGACAAATGCGATGACACCATTCGGCCCGCAGAGACGATCAAGCTGTGACCAGTCACCAGTATGAAGACGATCACCACTGCTCAAGGGTGCATCATCATCACTAACGACTCTCCACGCCGGCTGTGAACTCTTCCACCATCGCCAAAACTGAGAGCCAATCTTCTTGGCTCGAGCGGGAGACACTGTCGACGCACGTTTCCAAGCATTTTTGATCCAAAGTTTAACCTCGTCTGGTCGTTCAGAACTCGACAGCTGTCTCGAGACGTCTGCTTTGGGCTGTGCGAAGCTGTGCTTTGCCTCAAATTGAGTGGCAATGGCCAAAAGCTTCTTGAACTGACTGGATTGAGGGTGATGAATCTCAAGCTTGTCGAGGCACCTGTGCAAGTCACGGAACCATACAGGCCAGGTTTCGACCACGTTCCATGCGGTAGGAGCCAGGAATGTGGGATCATGCACTCCAGAAGGCAAAGGTGCAGGAGAGGGGCAAGGATGATACGGCGCGGTTCCGAAGGCAGGGTCATGCACCGGTGCACCTTCAGAGTTCGCACCAAGACCAAGGAGGACTGGATCGATGGGAATGTCGGGGCCAGGCAAGGATGAGACAGGAACGTCTGCATCTGCATCTGTATGACCCGACTGCGAACGTGTAAGAGGACGAGGAAGAAAAGAAGGAACGGGATCCTTGTTGGTAGGATCAGCTTCGTCGTGGTCGTTAGAACGCGAACGTGTCACAGGACGACACTGTGGAACAGGCACTGTATCTTCGTTGGTATTGTCGTCATTGTTGGAACGCGTTGTTTTGGTCCTTTTGGTGCGACCGTTGGCTGTACTGGACTTCCTCCTCTTCTTCCCTGCAGCAGCCGGTTCTTCATTCGAGACCGGTCTATCGTCATCCGAATCAGCAGAAGGACTAGTGGAAGCTTGCCTGGATCGAATAGGTTGCGACTGAACAGGAGCGACCAATTCTTCGCCATCAATGTCCATCGGATGACGAGGGGGGGAACATGTTGAATCTCCAGCGTCCTCAGTAAGATTCGGACGAGAAGACGAAGTGGCACGGGCCTTTTGGTCATCCAGAGCTAGAAATGTTTCAGCAAAATAGATGACAAATACGAACGAACTTACAGTAGCAAGTTTGCAAGTATCTGATAAAAATTTGCATCGCTTCTTTGTAACCCTTCTTGTCGGCTTTGGACCAGGTCATAGGGACGTCTGACTTATCCACCCCTTCGTGCATACTGGTAAACGGTAAGAGAAAGTTCATGACGTACCGTGACCGACTTACGCGATCACATTGATTTGGCCTCCTTTGACTGGGTCTGGCCCACCCAGCATAAGACTAACATGTAAACCAAAAATCCGACTCAACCCCTGCAGCAGAGGCG
>QLOY01012955.1:0-12371 GCA_003313965.1 Megacollybia marginata
GGTGTTCAACCAGTATGTGAATCCGATTGCATTGGCAGCGATTGGATGGAAGTATTATGTGAGTCTTTTAAATCCACCAAGTAGACTCACCTTGCTATCGTTAGATCGTTTACGTTGTTTGGCTTGCCTTTGAACTTGTCTACGTTTATCTATTCCTTGTAGAGGTAAGCACTTCGTCATTGATTTCAGAAGGACTCTGACTCCAATTGACAGACTAAGAATGTAAGGTCAAAAGCATTACATTAGACTGATAGCTGACATCTCATGCAGCGTACTCTGGAAGAAACGGCGGCGTGAGTCTTCTGATATGTTTGAGCTGTCGTCATGATGCTTATGCTCTCCCTAGATTGTTCGATGGCGACGTGAAGGTTGACGAGCTAAAGAGGCAAGCAGCCGTTAGTGCTGGACTCGAAGCCATCGAAAAGGCTGGCAGTTCCACCGAGAAAGTTGACGAGAAGGCGGCCAGCGTGTAAGGTGCCATTAAACACAATCCTATAGCATTCAAAGAACCTTCTGACATGTATTTCTGTACTTTTAATCTTCTGTCTCTGCGATACTTTCACTGCTAGCATTAAGCCACGAGCCTCATGCCTCAATGATTCAATGATTCATAGGAATAGATTGCAAACATCGAAAAATGCACCGCCAGCAATAGATTGCTACATAAAACTACAACCGTATTATTATGCAATAAGTATTAAGAAACAAACCATCAGAATCTCGTGATGGCTGTAAAAGATTTTCGTGTGTTCCGTCTAATGACTCTAATCATAGATTGTATGTCTCTTTGAGGATGTCAGCCGCCCGCTCAGCGATGGCGTATACAGGAGCTTGTGGATGCGCAGCAGGGATATAGGGCTGGTGCAAAATATTTCAGTAAATCCTCCAAGCAAAAAGCGCGACTCACGAAAATTGAAGCATCAATAATTCTCACACCTTGAGCACCCTTAAGCCTCAACTGGCTATCAACCACGGCAGTCTTATCCGAAGCACTGCCCATCTTGGCTGTACAACATGGATGCCAAAAACTAACCGACTCATTCCTCACATACGCTTCAAAATCAGAACGAGTGGTGGCATTCACGAGTTGACCAAACGGATTCAAGACAAATCCTTTGAAAGGTGATTGGGAGACAAATGATAGTGCGACTGCGACGGTTTCAGCGGCTATGTTGAGGTCTACTTTATCTGTGAGGTAGGCTGGATCGATGAGAGGGAAGTCGAAGGGATTTGATGAGTTTAGTGTGACGCTTCCACCTTGAGATAGTAGTGAATACGGGATCTCAGCCAATTCGAAGACAGCTTACGAGATGCGGGCGAAGCGACATTGGTTACTACGCTGAAGAAATTTCCAGTGCTAGGCTCTGATTGACGGAAAGGCGAGAATCCATTCTTAAGAAATGAATAAGTTTGGTTGCAGTGAGAAAGAAAGATTACTTACAGTAGCGACAAGCTCATAATGCGAGGATGTCGGCCCCGCAGTTGGATCCGGACCTCCAAGAATCGACGAGTTGAATCTGAACCATCCAAATATATTAGTAGGACCGTCAACAAGAAGACCTGTTCGATTCGTTGTCCACTCCGCCAGAAGTTCATCAGCTATAGTTGCATTTCGAGCAATTACATCGTTCGTAAGATTTCCAGCAGAGTACCACGACATCCCAATGAGCGGATGATCTTGGAGTCCTTGTCCGACGTAAGGAGAATTGATAACGGGTTTGATACCCAGACTGGACAGGTCTTTGCTGTTTCCAACACCACTTAGAATGAGGATTTGGGGAGTGTTAATTGCACCAGCTGCAAGGATGACTTCTTTTGTCGCTTGAAGTGTGTAACGGGGACCTAGACAATTGAGACTGTTATAACCTCACTGAATTGAAAGACAAACCAGTTGAACTCTGTGCATATTCGACAGTACGCAAGTCTGGGTTTGCAGAGGCACCCGTGGTAGTCTGACTCTTGGTGGTCAAAAGTCGCGTAACATGAGCACCCATCATGACATCCAAATTGGGACGATTGGCGTTTGGGTGTAGGTACGCTGTCGCAGAACTGCTGCGCGAGCCTCCTCCGGTTGTAGTCTGAGCCCAACCTAGACATCGGAGATTGATATTTATCTTGAATGTGAAACAATCGTTAACGAACCAAGACCAATTG
Organism: Megacollybia marginata; assembly: GCA_003313965.1. Lineage (NCBI taxonomy): Eukaryota > Fungi > Basidiomycota > Agaricomycetes > Agaricales > Porotheleaceae > Megacollybia > Megacollybia marginata. Next base: position 2,155 of record QLOY01012955.1, read on the forward strand.
TATTCCCACTATTCATATCAAGATTGAAGGGAAATTGTTCAGGATCAACTTGAGTCGTGTTGAAGACGAGAGGGTCGATTTCATCAGGGAAGCCCGGTAAGGTAGTTAAGAGAGGACCGGAAAATCCATGAACACTTGGATCGAATTGACCAGTTGTGTTGTGTCCATCTCTTGGTGGAGTGAAAGTTTCTAGCTAATCGAATTGAAAATGATAGTCACTAGGTTTGGAAGATCACGAACCTTTTTGTAATACGGCAGAATGGAGTTCCATGACCATCCGGAGTCTCCTGTAACACGCGCGTAACGATCAAAATCGTCTTGAGACCCCCTAGTCCAGAACAAGAAGTCTGAAAGGTTTTGATATAAGCCATAGAAAGACTCTTGAACGTTACACGTACTGACTGCACTCGATCCTCCAAGAACCTTTCCACGCTGAATAGGAATCTGACGTCCATCAAGACTGGACTGAGGAACGGTATTGTACGGCCACAAGTAAGAAGTATTGCTCAAGTCAACCACCGCTTTGGAAGGAATCTCCAATCCGAGGATTCCATCGTCACTGGGGGAAGAAGATTCAATATAATGGCATCAAGACACGAAACAAAGGGTGTACTTTAAGCCAGCTTCGAGCACAGCAACCGTTATGTTGGGGTTTTCACTCAATCTAGTTGCGATGACATTGCCTGCTGTTCCAGCTAACAAAGCGCGTCGGTTTTGGATTGAATATTGACCAGAACTTACCTCCAATAACAATGAAGTCGTATTCAGTTCGTGGTAGAGTTTGTGGAGTAGTCAAGAGCGCTCCGAGGGCTGCGCGGAGGAAGACTGTGGAAGCGAGTACTAGGGTACGCATAGTGAAGAGATCGGAAGTTAGACCTTGCTATATAAATATCGGTTCAACTAGTGTATCAACATGAAGTAATGGAGTACCTGCCCGATGACCGAAGACAGATAGCTCGCATCTTGGCGGGTTGATCCCTCCTTTAGGTGAGCCGCAAATGCGCACTCCCGCCTATTGCTATTTCTAGCGATGGGACTTAAAGCGGTGATTAATCAGAATAACCTTCACCACCTACGAGGAGCTACCTATAGGGCTTCAACCACAGAATGCCCCGAGAAACCAAAATCCATCGACGGGTGTCAGTGTCCGTTCATGTCGATACCTATCAAACGTATAATTAACATCTAACTCCGTTGATCAAATGGGGATATATCCGTTCCTAGCAAATCCAGAGTGAAGAACTAGCCAAGAGTCAAGACGCCAGGGTTGTATGTAAGGCGAAGTAGAAAAGGCTGCGAGTTACGTGAGCACGGAGGTATGTGAGAATGATAAAGGGAGAGATTTGCAAGCTGGTATTTACCCTGAGACAGAAAGCGACGAGTACTTTAACTTGAGGCCATGCCAAAGTCGAATGACATGTCTGAGAGTTAGTGTACAAAAGTAGGTATTAGGACCTGAACAGTTCGACCCTAATACAGTGTTTTTAAACGCAGTCAAACCACTATACCACGCCACCGGGTCTGCAGATAACCGATTTAAATTTAATCCTCTCGTCGAGAACGGAACAAAGAATAGACATTGAATATGGACCGGAAACCAAGTTGACCGATCGATCGAAGTGCATCCGGAACCCAAACCCCCCGTTCCCTACTACTGGAGCCAAGGAATGTGATTTTAAATCAGCGGCCCAACGTGAGCTTGAGCGGGCCTAGACTGACGGCGATATTACCATTGATGTACATACTCGCACACATTGTCCCCGTTTTGCTTACATCAGTTGCATAATACTCTGACTCAACGAGGTTCCCTTTGTTCAGATCCTTGCGTCGCCGTTTTCCGGAATCCGCATGCTGAATGTCTCGCGCCGACCTACTGTATGGCAAATTGAAAATGGCGTCTAGTCAGACTTCGAGAATTCAAATACAGGACTCTGGACTTCGATAATGAAGGTCCCGAAGATTGAGAGTGGGTCCCGTCGTAATACAAGACTTCGAAACCCACATGTATGACACATTTTGATAACGGGAAGATCTCACAGCATCATTCCGCGTCCGTTTAAATTTGTCAAAGGCAACAGCTGTCAGCAGCCCGTCTGTCTGAAACAGAAAAAAACTAGGCACAGGTTCTGTCCCGATTGAAACGGTATCAATACACTAGTCTGGTCACAACTGATATCATCATTTTTAGAACTTTTCAGGTTCTCAACCGCCTCGGTTGCTCGATGCAACAGCCGAGATCCGCAGAAGCACGACCCGTAAATTGTTACCACGCCGTCATTTCAGACTGATCCCAATATCAGGAACGGGCAGAGTAATTATTCACATGTGGATTTATAATTTTGTATCTCTGCTAGTTCAAATTTTAGTAAGAACTTTGGTAACCCAATTGATTTCCAGAAGCGGACTTCGACATGTGTAATACGGTAATACTTGCTGTATGGTATGATGGAAATGTGTCTGTATCTCCAAATCACCGTATTCCGCGATGTCTCGGAACCAAAATAGAAGAAGGGCAGGGATTCGGACTCGATACAGGACCTAGGTCAATCTACCAGTTCGTAGCGCCCCGGGCCTCCCGACGGACTCAGCAATCCCGAGATCCGAAGATCCTGCGCTAGGCACTGTGCTCATCATTGTGTCAAGCAGAATAGTGTACGTACGTCACGAAGAGGGCGGTTTGTCGACTGATTCGTATCAATTGATCAAGCTATGGACGGGGTTTAACGGTCTTGTAAGTATCGCTTTGTGAGTCATGTGTATCACTCACCCGTCTTGCGGGATGGTGAGGTAACCTTCGGAAGTCTTTTTCTTTGCACCCGGTCTCTACTCAAGGCAGCCACATTGCACGATCTGATGACGGAATATCATTATAGCTTGGTGCAATTCTCTTACCAAACGAATTCAACTTTCCTGGATGTGCCAGTTTACAATTTCTCTCTAATAAGTGTGCACTTCGCAGAATGCAGTTTTAAATTATTATATCCCAGTCCATCATGGTATGTACGAATGGCACCGGACATCATGACCCTAGGGGTTCTCTACGAAAGGTTTATCTGTTTCTCCACAGTACATCCTTCCTAACTGTTCCTAATATCAAACAGAAGTTCAGAAACATAGGTCGACGATGCAACACTGGAGCTCCGACGCCAGGAATCGGTCTTTCTTTCAGCCTACGACTTGTGCAGCCGGTCGCGTGCGGCATCTGCTGCATCATCTTTGATTTGACATATCACATATACATACTCGACATATGCTCCAAATGCCGGTATTCTGCGATGGCGGGCACCAATCGGATCGCTGTAAGTGTGCCTTTGTGATTTCCAAATCCGGTCGGAGTCCGCGAGGAAGGTGTTTTACAGGGGACTTGAATAATCTAAACACACACGGTGACAGCACCCGGCGTTTCTACAGGGAAAGGTGCCATCCGCATCCGATTCAGAGCAGTCTGGGGTTGTATAACGAAAAAACAGTACTGCAATCCGTTTTTCAACCAAAGAGGCGTCGCTTCCATCATATCCAGTTCCGTTTTTTCTGGTAACGTCCCCAGTTTAGTCATAAAGTTTCTATGAAAGTGTTGAAGGTCTAGCAATGCTCATAGAGGATATTGCAGTGCTCAGGCGGAAATGACGCTGTGGTTACAGTCGAACTTGGGGTCAAGCTACTCTGGCCACTCTAGAGTCTACTCTAGCGTGACGCATGGCATAAAGCGCAATTGCCAGGAACCGACACAGAGATCGATGTAGTAGCCCAGAATTTTATTACCACTTCCTCTGAATATGGATATGGCTCGACTTGATACGAGTGTAGTGAAAGTAGTGCAGTAAGTAGGCCTAATCTAATCAAAATAGATAGAATCAGGTGATTTCCATACCGGTTTTATCAAAAGTTGGCCAGCCAATGCACTCCAAGTTCATTGATATGATCAGGGCAGCACCAGCACCCGCGCGTACCTATTAAAGTTAGCTTATCTACTTCAACGTACGGTGAAGCGATCGTTGATGATGATCTACAACAAGACAAAAACGATAACTTTGGTCCCCTGTCAGCAGGATTCTAGGCCCGTGTTCCTGATCCTAAATATATATGATTCCGGCAGGCCTGGTCGTGCTCCTAAGGATCAGGGATGTAATGACAGGCAAGTGACAGGTTGAATGTCGGGTAATTCAGCAAGTTGATCATGATGCACGTCAACTAAACCAAATATGCTCATATACCACCTCGGATTAAACGGTCCTTCGTCTGATAAGTTTGTAAAAGGTTAGATAGCCCGAGGATGTTCCAGTCTCAATGGGCACAAGCACCGAATAGATGCAATTCGGTATGAAAGCGAAGCGACGTTACCACCTTACCAAATGCAGTAAATGAAAGCCGCAAGACTAGTGGCTACAAAACTGGTTGTAGCAAGTGATCTTGTGAGCTACTCCCATGTGAGCTATCCTGCCAACAATTTCAACCAGACAAAGACTTCGTACCTTGATGACTGAGTCCACTGGCGGTTATTCTAGTTATTCTGGGGGCAGTCTTGTATAGCCTTCACGTGATGTGCCGTCAAAGCCGTCTACCATGTTTGCCGCGGTGCCGAACTTCTCTACTCGGTAGACGCAGTCAATTGATCTCGGCAGGTTGAATATCGGACCATCTTCTGCACCGACGGCGGCGGCACTAACGGTGATCACAGCCTGCAGCTGTCCCTGGCAGCTTCCCTCCAGCCTTTCCATGTCCCTGAGCTTCATGCCGCTGCCCTCTCAACTTCCATTGAAATTTTACTATAATCTAGCCTTGGCACCATATTGTTTGATACCATGGTCAAGAGCTTGATCAAATGAGTGTTGGTCAAAATGACATTGTCTGATCCAAGCCATTGAAATATTCCGGTTTCTCTGATTGGAATATTTATACCAACTTTAACACCTCCAACTCTGCAGGACCAGATATGTGAGCAATAGCATTGCTCACATGTCAACACTCCACTGATGTTGTAAACTCTGAGAAATGTATGTTCTCCCTAATTTCCAGGTTTGATACTTTAGCTTGTCTACCTAGCACAATCCACCATTAAGAACTGGTTTTAGCCTTATGGTTGGAGGCAAGAACTCCATCCTGATAGACTGATTGAGGAGACTCCCCTTGGCTTACATTTGGCTCAATATCAATGTTCATATTGTATACCCATTTCAAATTTCTGCACCTTTAGTGTTTCCACACCTTTAATTGATGCAGGATTTGCATCTTTCTTGGGTTGGGACCATTTGGCAGCTTTATGTTTAAGCTTCACAACTTTAATGACAAGAAATTTCACATCTTCAATTCCAGTACCTTTCTCAGGTTCAGGATAGCTGCCTGGCATATTGATCAGATATATCTATAGTGGCTCTGGACCTTCACACTAGACACCAGAACAGGACCAACAATAGGGTTGTTCAAAGTTAAACTTTTTTGTTGCTTTTCAAACATACTTTTTCTTTACTTTTTGTCATTTTGGACTCAAAAGTAAAATGAAAAAGTCATGAAAAAGTAGCTGAAAAGTCGAAGTTTGAACCCCCCTCCAGCAGATTTGATGAAAAGGAGACAAAAAGTGGCTAATTTTACTTTTTACACCATTACCAAACCATTACCAAAGGTGCCTTGCTAAGGACACGAGATTACTGTCATCATGACAGTAATGACAGTGCTGGGTACATCAACAATGGCAAGGGGGCTTTGCCCATCATTGCCATCATTCCCTGACTCTTCCCGTCCCTCACAACTATAGCACCCATGGCCTAAAATAGGCAACAAATTAGTTTTGACTTCACAGCATAATGTATTCAGGCAGAATACATTACTAGAAATGAAAAGTGAGTCAAAAGTAAACTGAAAAGTAATATAAAAGTACACTAAAAGTAGACAAAAAGTTGAACCTTGAACAGGCCTAATATATTGACAGTTAGATGTATTGGATATTCAATATGCTATAGCTTATATACCAAGTCCTTCAGTGACATGTATTTTCTTTGTATATTAGTCACCTTACAGAATCTTTCCTTTTACTGCATTCCCATCCCACATCTTATTCTCAACCCACTAGGTCCCACAAATTTGTATACAACATATGTTTTTCAAGCTATCACTACCTTTAACCTGTTCCCTAGGAAGTATAGGAAGGGATTTACCTGAAACAGTACTCAGTTTGGCTAGTAGTTTCACTTTGATGCTCCTAATGATGCTAAATTTGGGATATGTTTCATTTGTAGTAGATGTCAAGCAGATATAAACCTGTGATGCAGAGAGCTTAACACTCACCTAGAAAACACTCCCCAAATCCATTTGACAGATATGGTTATTGAGATGCATGCTAACTGTGAGTGAAAGGTACCATTTGTGTTGACTGCAAGTTTGCATTGAAAAGGTTGTGGCAGGTGGGACCATGTTGTAGATAATGTCCAGTGACAATAATGGATCTAAAAGAACTTCAGGAAATACAATGTTTGGTATTTTAAAACTATCTAATAGTTCTTCTGGTAATCTCTTTGACTTGATGTATTGTGAGAGAGCAACATAAAGCTGACCATGGAGTTCTCAAGTCAATGCCCACATTTTTGACTGATTGGCCTTGAGATTTATCTCAAGGCCAGCTGCACAGGAAACTGATGTCAATGAAAGTCAAATGGTAGTTCAGATTCCTGGCTTTGAAGAAAATCCTAGGCAGGAATGCTGTTCTTCCTTGCCTTTCTCCTCCCAGTACTCTAAAGACCTTGATAAGATCACACATATACTACTGCAAATACCATTGGCAGGATCCATGTTTCACAAAGCCATAAGAGGTACACCCTTCTTCATTTGAAGTTTAGCAAGTGGGATTCCAGACACATTAAGAGAGTTTAGAAACTCTGTTGGATACTGCTGATTGGGAATATCAACACCCTGCTCATTCTGCATGGTATCAACACTGAATGAAGTGAACTCTTGACCTGGAAACTGTTCCAGAACTGAGTGGTTTACAGAATCCACATCATCATTCTGGGCAGACATAATTGTACACTCCGGAAAATAATCATCATTGTTTTGTCCAGGATTGATGTGGTCAATGCCTGGATATAGAGCACTGATTAAAGACTCAATATTACTCCCACATTGCATATTGTCTGGAAGTGGGACACATCCATCTGGGCCAGAGTTTGAGCCATGCCCAACCTCTAATAGCCATCTGGCAAACTCTTGGTCCTCCTCACTGGCTGTATCCAGTCTTTTGTTCTGTTAGATGCAAGATCTGAACATGATCCCATAGCTTTGAATGTTGCAAACACTGTCCAACAATTTCCTCTTGGCATCCTTTTATGACTACAGGAAGAATCTGCTGAAAGTCTTCTCCAAATACCACTGTGATACTACCAAAAGGCTGTTCATATCCTGAAGAGAGATATCAACAGCCTCTTGACAAAAACAGTGTTGCATTGGAACTTCATCCCATATAATGAGATCAACTATGCGGATGAGATCTGCAAGAGCACTCTGCTTTAAGCCTTGCCTTCAAATAGCTCTATAGGAAAATTGAATGTAGAGTGTGCAGTTTGACCAGAAGCAAAGAAGCAATGCCTGATAAAGCAACACAGACAACAATTTTTCTATCTGCTCAAAGCCTGTAGCAAAGTGTGTTATAGCAGAATGTTTTCCATTGAGAAAGAACATTTGAGACAGAACAGCATTCAGAATAGCTTCAAAAGCATTGCGCTGCCTCTCATTCAATAGAGGAATATGGGCATCAGCTAACTGTCTTTGCTCTGCAACATCATAAGCCAGCTGCTGAGCAATAAGCTCATTTCCTTCCAATTTACTCCAATGGTTGAAGTCTGGTAGAGGCATTCCTTCAATTGTCTCTAAACAGATTCCAGATCTTTTGAGATCAGATAAAGACCATAGTCCAAAGCATCATCATCAGTTGCATGGGGCACTAACCCTCACTGCAGGAATCGTTTTAGATCATCACAAATGTGGATCTTAAGTTTTTCCCATAAAGCCACAGGATCAGTTGGACTGCATTCTCTTATTAGAGAGACACATAAATGTTGCAGCTGATCCCCTGTTTGCATTAGTGAGGCTTCAATTCAGCATCATCCAAAAGACCTCATTGAACTGAAGGTAAGATATACATGGCCTTCATGTGTTCGAAGGTCCTCAAAAGAGGTAGGCAGAATAAGATACTAATCTTTCTTAGAGAAAACAACTTACCTGTAACAATAGTTAAAAGTAGCCTCAAATAAAACTGCTCTCCTGCTGTAGGATGTACATAATACATTCTTCCAAGAGCAAAGCCTCTTTCACAGATTTACAAAAACAAATTTCTGAGGAAATTCCTACTCTTTGCTATCTGAGTACCCTGACCTGCTCTATTGGCTTCAAAAAAGCAGTAAGTGTAGATTTTGATTGAGCAGCATGCTCAACTATCTCTGCAGGATTGTCATCCTCATTAAATACCACTGCCTGCTCTCCAGGCAAATGAACTTGCAGACAAACAACATTAGGCTCTTCCATATGCATAGAGTAATGGAATAGACACCAGACTGCGTCAGAAGCAGAAACATATCAGGCATCCAAATGCTGCTTGATCTCATCATTCTGTTCCCCTACTTCCATTGTAGCATGATCATGTCCCTTATACACATATTTATGAATATATTTGAAAGCACAGACAGATATGCATAGTTCAAGGTTGGCATGACACTCTAAAAGTAGAAGCAGCAAAGGGCTGTATGGAACCACCCATTCAGTTATCTAACCTTGTAGTCCAGTTATTTTGTTGCCTATGAATTGGATAGCCATCATTGCCTGTTATCATGATCTCTTGAAATGATTTTGGATATCCTTTACTGCATTTGCCATCTTTCATGCATGGTGCTGTTGAATTCTCAGCTCCACATGGTCCATGAATCATGACAGAAGTGACCAATCTATGAAGGCATGGATGAGTCTCAGGATCAGGTATCTCAGCAGAGATGACCTCATCTACAGATTCAGGAGAGTTGACCTTATCACTGGTATGTATCCAAATCAAAATGTGAATATGAGGCAGACCATGCTTTTGGAACTCAATTGAACAAACATGGGCTTAGTATTTTCCTAGAAGACCTTTCTTGACAGAATTTTGACTTTTTCATGAAAAACACATGCAATGAGGTCAGGTCGATCCTGGGGACTCTGTCCAGGAAGTAGCTCATCTGCCATCGTGGATTTGCTGTAACCCAAAGACTCTTGCCAAAGCCAAAGAATCTAATAAAAGCTGATACATGTGACATGCACCTCCAATATATGATGAGGGAAGGATAAATCTTTGTCCAATATCCTGCAGCTGAGTGTCAGCATTTCCATTAACAGCATCAACTAATCCCTTAGCAATCTCAACCCATAGTCTGTTTTGATTGTGTCTCAGCCATCATAGTCTGTTGTTGCCCAAGCATCACATATAGAAGTAACCTTGCAGCAAATAGATGCATAGATTCAATAGCCTGTGGTTGTGGATGAAGATGAAAGGCATGGTACTCCAATTGACTCACAGTAGTCTGTTTGCCATGACCCTCTGTTTGTCTATCATCTTGTCTCTGCTGATCAACATTTGCTCTTTCAATGTTTAATGGAATGTTAGGATGCCAACCATGCTCTCCTCTTGGAAACAGACCAAAAAATTATATGCTGGATGAATATCATGAATGCACTGTTTGCTGCCATCATAATGCAACTCTAATAAGATATCCCAACAAGCTCCTGGATTGGTGCCATCTCCCACAACAACAGCTATCCATTTGATGTTGGCAAATTATATTGCCTTTGATCACAATTAGTAGATACTTGAAGTTGCACCACAACATTTATACTGGTGTTTGCAGGGTTTTCTCTTTGTAGTCTCTGCTCCTCTAGATGTACACACTCAAATGCATGTCTATATCTCTGAACATAAACATTGTTCTGGTAAAGAACACCTTGAATTTTGGTGAGTACATCAATTTGGAGATCATTGCTGGTTGTTGGCCATTTGACAATCGATCTGATCCAGAGAGTTGTCCATAAAATAGATCTGGGCATATTTTTTGTTACCATAAGAAGCTGATCATGGTTATGATATAAAGCCCCCTGAATTTTAAAAACATGTGGTCCAGTACCCTGGTTTACTGTGTTATCAGTAAGGATAACCACAGATGCATCTGCAGGTTATCTGCACCTGCACCTGCAGGTAAACAACTTCT
>QLOY01013072.1:0-15819 GCA_003313965.1 Megacollybia marginata
TAATATAGGATACTTTGGTATGCATTTTACTCTGCTTACTAGTCATGGGCCAGGGCTGTGAGTAGTGTAGCAACATTTGTCAAGTGTTTGCTAAATTCCTGCAACCCAGCAAACATAGCTTTGCTGTCACTCAAACATACATCACTATCTGGATTCCTCATCGGCATGTTATTGAGTTTCATGTTTCCATCAATAGCTAAAGTGGGCATGTAAAGCTCCCTGTACCAGTCAATAGTAATAAATAGCAGTAAAAAGATTTATGGGTGTAATTTGTCCCTTTTGTCTGGTGGAGGCAAATTAACACCTTCCTGTGGACAGGCGGGACAAAACATGGCTAAGTCACCTGGTTTCCGCTCCCTAGACAGCTCATGAGCCAGCCCTGCCCTAATGCAAAGCTTAATGTTTCGCCATTGTCTTGAACATCTCATTAGGCTGACATACAGTGCCTGGAATGCAAATGTCATAACGCTGTCAAGGCAAAGGCCCTCCTTACCTGTGCAGATTTGGTTTTGGAATCGAAAGGTGATGAGAGATGGCAGAGTTTGGTGATGTACTTGAGTGCAGCTGTCTTGCACTCTACTGCTTCATCAGGAAAAACCCTTTTTAACCTGGATGCCTCAAGGTTGACCTGGATCAACCTATGTCAACCTTGGTCAGTCCCAGGTTTAAGTCTCAATTTTCAGGTCAGCCAGGTCAACCTAAGTCATGTCTAGGTTAGCCCAAGTCAACCCAGGTCAGCCCAGTGTGGAAGCGTGGCTTGACACTCTCGTCACCACTACTCCATATTCGGATTTCCCCCCTGTTCCATTTTCAGACTCATCAATATTCCGTTCTTCTAGATTCCCCTTGTCCCCACCATTTGAACCTTACTCCACACGACTCCTTCAACCTTCTACCTACCATATTCTACCTACAAAACCCCTTATAAAATCTCCACCAACATCTACTTTGCAAAATATCCCTCAACTCTTATCCACAACTTGAACCGTACATATTGTATTATTCTATCCCTATCCTTCGAGACCGATACTTCCACATAGTATGACTCACTATTCATAGGATACGAACGAACCGAAGCCAACAAAACGAAGTTCTGCCCCACCGAAGCAACAGCTTGTCCCATGCCTTGAGCAAGCATGCCATGGGAACTGGCCATTCCCTGGACTCAATGTGTTGTGGATCCATGCCTGGTGGCAAGCCGTTCTTAGTTTCTGAGGTATAAGGGAGTTCATCTTGTTTTATATACAAATTGTTACAACTGCGACTTAGTACTATACTGCTTAGCATAGTCACGTGAATATCATACCTTCTGTCTCCGCATATCACCCTTTATTACTCGTATTCCAATTCCCGTGTCCGAGCAAGTGAAGAGGTTTCACTTGGAAGATTAAAAGTGAGTGAACAAGAGTATCAGAACTAATTTAGGCTATCGACGCACCTGTTTCACGTCAAATTTCCCTTTTTCCCTGGCTTACCTCCAAACCTCGAAAGAGAACCCGACCACTTGACCCCAGTTCCACCTAGGAACACAAACTCCGACTTCACCAGGTCATGTCTAGGTTAGTCCCAGATCAGCTCAGGTTGACTTAGGTTGACTCAGGTTTACTCAAGTTTGCCAGGTTTGCCAGGTCAAAAAGGGTTTTTCCTGATGTTGAAGGTGAAAATCCTTTAGACAATCAAAGGTGAAGGCTGTTCCAGGACTATCTGGAGTGGCTGGGTAGAGTTTCATCCTTAACAGCTGGATGTCTTTTCTTATCAACTGCCCACAGTCATCAGGACAGTAACACCATTGAATATGACAGACAAAGATGCCCATGGTGCTGACAATCTGTATAGGGTCACCAGATCAAGTCGCAGAGACAGGGTCTGCAAAAACATCATCCTTTGCCCCAGCCACCTGTCCTGCAAGACAAGGGCATGGATTTCCATGGTGGCCAGCATGCAGAACGAGTCCAAGGACATCCATATCACAGGGTTCAAAAAATTGACCGTTCCATCAGGAAATGGAATGGAAAGGTGCATGTTGATGGGTCCTGAGACACAAGAGAGGCACCATGCAGCTCCACTACCAATGCAGGACTTGCAGGAGTAGAAGGACTCACTTTCCCCACAGAGGTTGCAAACCCATTCTTTATAAGGTGCCTTGTGTCTGAGCACTTCATGAGTGTATGGGTCCTGTTGTTTCATCTTCCATCATCTTCCACTCTTCTAGGTATTCATTGGTGGTCTGAAAAGCATAAGCAGAGCCACAATACAAGTGGGTTAGCCTGACTGACCTTACCACTCTTCCACTTTCTAGCCTTCTTTGTAGGACTATCTGATGGCTGTGGAGATCTGAATGGTTTCCATTTCTGGGGTGAGGAAGGTGGGGATTGGGAGCAAGGGAAGGACAGTGTGGATATTCCTGCAGCAACTGGGGAAGGGACTGGAACCCTCCTAAAGGTAGAGCAGCCACGTCTGTCAATGGCTGAAATATGGGTAAGCAATTTGTCACATTTTGAATCTCTCCCAAGTTCTCTCCCTTTTGGTGGCATGAATGATAAACAATAAGTAAGCACATGGAAGAAAGGCCCTCTGGGCTGATAAAAGGGGCTAATAATAAACAATAATTGCCAATCCTGGGTTGTGCAATAATAAGTAGTGGTTTTAAATAATAGTAAACAATAGTTAGTTAATCAGAGTCAATAGTAGTACATACTTAAAGGCAATACTACATATACATAATAAACACTGATAATGCCCTTAGCTTAGGAATAAGCTGACTCATGGCACCAATCAGGGAGAGGGATTCCAAATTTGGTCAGAATATTGCTTCTAAAAAAAAAAGCCCAACATGCTCTCTCCTTACCAGCAGGCCATGCAGTCACCTCATGTGTCAATGCATGTCCAGTCAATGCTATAACTGTGCCAGGGTGGTAGGACAGCTTAAGGAGGAGCTCTGGTATGGAAATTGAGGGATGGCCTCAGTTGGTGATCAGGATCCTGTAGCACAGATAATAGTAGATATGAGTAGATAATAATAGTAAACGATAATAAACAATGTTTGTCAGTAATTTTCATTCATGGTTAAACAGCCAAGCCAACCTTTGGGCCCCTCCCTCAGGCAAACCAGCCATTGCTGATGTTTGTTACACCCACAGGCAATGAAGAACACTGATCAGCAGGGACGAATTGATGATCACTGGTTCGCCAGTCAGCATTGTTGGAAGACACCTTCAGGTCTTTGCAAAGGTGACTGGTAGCAGACATCAGGTTGTCCTGTTTGGGTTCTAATTACATGCATATCAGGCATAACAAATACAAACATGCTCTTCCGAAGTCAGCAAACCTGGAAAAACCCAACCAAAGATGATGCCTGAATGGTCAATGAGCACAGCAGGCTGGGTGATGGTACAGTGTTCTATGGCATTAAGCTTCTGTTTGCAGAATTCTGAATGTTGTCATCCACTCATGGCACCAAGTTCAGATACATTTAGATCAAAATAAACTGCAAGAAGGGTGTTGGAAAAAAAAATGAGGACAGTGATATAAGAACCTTGGTGCTGTAGCACTTCCATCACAATTGATATAACTCGACAACCTTGTTGCCTGAGCAATGCATCTGAACATGCATCTGACAGACACTGAAGGCCAGGAAGTTGTACTGTCCTGGTGCATGCTGTGAGGTCAGCCCATTCGTCGAGGTTGTCTTTGTGGACTTTTCTTCTTTTCCTTCATGGACTAGCAAGAAAACATAAATAGTTGCACTTGTTTGCATTGCAGCAACCACTCACTCTGAGGGGCCGAGTTTCTGAAAATGCAGTTTGCACGAAGAGATGTGCTTGCAAGTCATGCGTGGAAACTGGTCAGGTGACCAATCACAAACCAACTGCTGAAATACACAAGTTCATCCACACCTATTGAGCAGAGATGATAATAGTGTATAATAATATGTAATAGTACATAATTACATATGTTAGTTTGCTAATGGAAATGGCAACAATCAATAATAATAGATACTAGTATGTAATTATACTGTCAGATAGATAGCATGGGATTGTGAGACCATCATCAACATAAAAGATGCGGTCAGGTGCCAAGCTGGCTTTTCCTTCAACCACCACTGGGTGGTACATGTTCCTTGGTTTTTGAGACAGAGTGAGTGCCTGAAGCGGTGTAGAGGGCCCCTACACTGTTTCTCTGAGGCATGAGCTGGGATGTTTCGACCTAGTCTGTGCCATGCACAGCTGGGAAGCCGTCTTTTGAATGGAGCATGCCCAGCTGTGCCAAGGAACATTTCACTAGGATGATAATGTCGTCATCCACGTCCTCCTCATTGTTTCCAATGTGGCAAGGCTTTTGCAGGTCTCTGCAAGGCCGTGGTTCAGGGGGTTAGTGATATTTGTTGGTTCTGGGGGATGTTTTTTTGCATTATGAATGCATCTGTGTTGGAGAATGGGAGAAGATTGTCAAGCGCCATTTTGGTATGCATTTCCCTTGGTAGACCTATGCTGAATTTCTTGTAGGTTCATCTTTTAAATGCATTGTTTCAACCACTGTCGTGCACCCTTTCCTCAATGGGTACTTTCCATTTCCATCATTCCATTCTCTGATGTTTATTTCCAGGACTGAATGTCGCTTATATACATGAGTAGATACTATTCCTTTTAGTGATAACTTTCCTGCCCTCACAGGTGAAGGTGATGGTGGCTGACATCACTGGATCCTGCTTTTAATTTGGGTGTAGCTGATTGGAAAGTGTAGTGATATGTCTTAATTAATATGGAGAAGTCCTGACCTCTTGGTCACCCTAATTTCATGTCAGTTCAGGCAGCTAACCCTAACCCCAAAAGCAAATCAGAATAAATAATCTATGTGTATTATTTAATATTGACTATTTCTTACTATTGGCTCGCTTTGTAATAAATAATACTAAGCACTCTTATATTGCAAAGATTATCTTCCTTCCACTATCAGTTGGCTGGATCATATGCTCTCTCTCCTATATGGCTGTGAACATCATGTTAAATAGCTCAAATCATGGCATTTGTTTCTAGCTTGCAATCTGGCCATGCCTTTTCAAGGTTTTCAATGCCACAACTTGCAGGGTATTTATTCATTGGACAATCAGTCCTGAACCTAGGTAGGTAGTGGGTCAATGCATAGATGCAACTATGTGGATCTGGCTGAATGTACAGTATGCAGCATAAGCTTTATATCCACAGGGTTCATATAAGGTATCCTGACAGCAAGCACTACCTATATACATTCATTACATAGCCCTTATATATGATGGTATTTTGAGCTATGCTGCAATGTATGACACCACGAAGATGCAACCGGTCACAGAATCATCATCTCTTGATATTCAACTTTTGCTCCTTACTTCAAGCCTCTTCCTTCTAAATCAAACAGGTTATCCATCTTAATCCTTACTATAAAGTTGGCAAAAATCTAGTCATGGATCATTTGTCCTAGTCATTGAACTGCCCTAATATTGAGACTTCAATTCACTAAGCCATGCTGCACCCTTGTGGCAGCCACGTGATGAGCTTTCATCAGGAAAAACCCTTTTTAACCTGGATGCCTCAAGGTTGACCTGGATCAACCTATGTCAACCTTGGTCAGTCCCAGGTTTAAGTCTCAATTTTCAGGTCAGCCAGGTCAACCTAAGTCATGTCTAGGTTAGCCCAAGTCAACCCAGGTCAGCCCAGGTCATGTCTAGGTTAGTCCCAGATCAGCTCAGGTTGACTTAGGTTGACTCAGGTTTACTCAAGTTTGCCAGGTTTGCCAGTTCAAAAAGGGTTTTTCCTGATGTTCTTTGGAATGTGCATAAAACCCAGCAAGTTGCAAAAGGTCTTGCGGACTATGGGGCAGGCCCAGAAGCATCTGAGGGACAAAAAGGGTAAGCTTTGCAACATTAAACCCAGAACTCTGTCTTCTGTTTCCCCAATTACTGGGGTTGCTGTTCCAAACTTGTGTAAAATGCATCTGAAGCCTGTACCAAGGATGGTGAAGGCAGAAGACAGCAGATTCCTTGGAACCAAAGTGAGGACCTTTGACACCTTCACTTTGGTTGGAGAATGAGCTGCAAAGACTTCTTGGTGCATGTGGTGAGTATCGGTTTATTCAGAATTAGATGCCACTCACCAACTAGCATTAGGACTGTTTTCTTTGTACTGGCGATGGTACAGCTGTCGCCTGTATGCTGGATGATTGCCGAAATGTTGTTTGCCTTGATTGCTTAGAGGGGATTACCACAAAGAAGGATCTGGTGTCAGCATTCTTGTGCCCACCTTGCTTTGCACTTCAGCACAGTCCACTCATGCCTTACAGGGTAAGCCATATTTCAATTCTCTTTTTGCTACCTCGAAGAATAGGGATTTGCCACATGGACCAAATGACCACTCCCAATTTGTACTGTATTCCAACACCATAGTTCTCTTCACCCAACATCAGCCCGGCCGCTGATCATATTGGATATTCACTTGGATGACCAAAGCATCAATGATCATACGGCATTTATTATTTATGAACACTTATTATCATTAATACCTGGCTCAGTCAGATACTTGCACATGCCGTTCAATCTTCATACAGTTCAATCTTCAGAATCCTATCTCTGGGGAGCAAAGAAGCTGGCAAAGAAGCTTGCTGCTGGAGGAGAACTTGAGTTGTAAGCATACCATCACGTATTCTCAATCCGCTGACTAGATTTGCTAGTATTGAGCAGATCAACTACCGAGCTGGTGATACTCAGTGGTGGGGGCTTCTGGGAAGTTCCTGATATTCAAGACTTTTTGGTATCCCTCAGTACCAGGTGTGGCTTTTTGTTCCTTTTACCAAGTTTGACCCATCTCTCTCTGCAGGGCCCGGCTGTCTGAAATAATAGGATTTGGTCATCCAAAGCTTGTTCCAGCATTCGTCCAGTCTTTTCTCATGCATGCAATGCAGTTGAAGCATTATCAGCAAAGTCCCTGTTTCCTCAGAGCTGCCTTTGATGGTCAAGGACAATTGGGCAGTCATACAGATGTCTATGTTCTCAGGCCTGAATCTGCAGACCTATTTCACTTTAGATGGGTGCATCCTGGGCGACAACCTTTTGGCCAGTCAATGCCAATTTTCTGCTCCAAATGCCATGTTTACAGACCATGGAAACGGCCCTATGTTGACCCAAAGCGAAATCAGTTCACTAACATGTGTCAAGGCTGCCAATTTGTCATCCAAACGTGCCAGCCAGACGGTTTAGAAAGATGGTCAACAGGAAAAGGTCTGTCTGATCATGCAGAAGGTGATTGGTTTTGTAGACAGAAGATGATTTCAAGCCCACCTGAGTGGGTTGATGACCTTAAACAGCCTGTTGCACCCCCACCTAGTCCCAACCATGAATGAAATCTTATTGCAGTTGCAACAGGGTGGTTTAGTAATGATAAGTAAGTATATTGCTATAGGTGAGTAAAAGGCAGGATAATGAAGTGTTATTGGCAAAATAAGTATTTATTATTATTGGTGAGTGGTAGGGAACATTTGGCAATTATTATTGGTGAGTGATGATGGGTCACTCACCATCCATTCTCAGTGAGTAAATCTGACTGTTATCTATCCTTTCTTCAGTCACTTCATTTTTATCAGTGAGTAAAGGCAACAATATGTGAACAAGGATATATTATTTTTGCTGCTAATAACTATTTGTGGGCCTCCTTTTGTGAAATTGGTGAGTATTACTAGCCTATTGACTATTATGGACTATTTATTATAATTGGTGTCTTGTCCTTTTTGGACAAGTTATTTTTGTTATGAAGGCATGTGATGTTTATTCATTATTGCTAATTACTACTATCACCATGCCTTCCCTCTGGGCCACTGAGAAAATTAAGGAGAAGCTCGTTTCAAGATCACTGGGGTGGTTTGTTTGTAAGGGTATAGATTGTGAGAAGTGGGTGCAGGAAACAATTGATGAGATGGATGATCTCAGTGATGCAGAGATGCCAGATAATCTTGCAGAGGTATGTCTGTCTCTTGATGCTGTTTTTTCTTATATGAAATACTTTTCAGCATGTTTGGAATTGGTTCACCAACCATGGCGCCAAACATGCAAAAGCTGCTGGCCTTCAAGAGACAGGTACCAGCCAAAGCAAGACTCCCAAAGATTTTGGTGGCAATGATTGGACTGCTCGCAGGGTTGCACATTTTCAATACAGGGCAGTCTATGAGCAAGGTTTGGCCAAAGCGAAGGTGGATGGCTATGATAATCTTTCAATACATTGACCAGCAGAAAAATTCTTGTGGGAATCATTGACAACCAAACAGCGAGCAGATTGTGAGGAGATGGCTGAAGGATTGAGAAGTGGTCGTATAGTGGATGAGGAGCTTCAAAGAGTGTATGCAACTCTTCATTTTTTGATGACCTTCCTTTTACAGGCTTTATCAGGTTGGCAACAGACGATGAAGGTAAAAGTATTGATGCTTTCATCAAGAACCAGGATAAACAATACAGCTATCAGATGATCTGCTTTTACAGCTATATTGACCAGGATGGTGAAGCTCAAACTGCCTTGTGAGTCAATCTTATATCTAATACTCACTTCCTGATGGCAATTTAGCCTTGAGATGCATGAAGAGCCTACCTTTTCCTCAATGTATCCAGAAGTCCTCAAGGGCAAACTGAAGATTGCTGCTGATTTTCAGACCTATGCAGAACAGTTCATTTCAAGCAGTGCAGAATCTGATCCTGAAGACACTCACCATTGACCAGATCAGGACATCCCCTCTTGGGCTGTGTTGCAATTCTGCACTGTGCCTAAGGATGGTTCAAAATGGCTGTGGCTTCTGAAAAAACCAAGAAGCAGTACACCAGGCTTGCTGGCTGGTCTAAAACATCTGATTAGGGCATATATTCAGTGGTTGTGGGGTAAGTCCATTCATTACAATACTTATAAATAGTTATCATCATAATACATACTAATCATAAATTGTGCAGAGACTGCCTCGAATGCAAAGCACCTGCCTTGGAAAGCACTCTCCGACCCTTCTATTAGGAAGTGTCTTCTCCCTTCCAAGTTTCTCCCCAAAGGCTTCAAGCTCTGCGATCCAGAACACATGACAAAAAATGAGCTCATCGAACTCTACCAGTTTTGGTACCAGTTCCAAAACACCAGTCCCATTCCAGTTGAGTTTAATGCTGAGGCAGCAATGAAATTTGCCAAGGGTGTCAGTGATCTCCGCTCTGCCAACCTCAAAGCAGGGGCTTCGAAAGCTGAGTTGGAACCTCTGGAGTACTCAGACGATGATGAAGAGGCAGAACAGATACAGGAGCACAGCAAGGGGAAGGAAAGACATGAGCACTGCCTTTGCCTTCTTCTGATGAAGAAGACCAACCATCTGCCAGCAGGAATCCCAAAAAACGCAAAGCACCTGCCACCTAAGAGAAGGCCCCTGTGCCTGCAAAAGGAGGAAGAAAAGGGAAGCTGGTACAAGGAACTGATGATGCAGGTGAAGAAGAAACTGCTCCAAAGGCAAAATGTCGAAGAAGAGGAACAGTCATCTCTGACAAGTTTGTGGCGCCAGAAGCTGACATGTCCCCTCCTCCCCAGGAACCTCCACCCCCTCCTGCACCTACCGGATCATCCTCCAAGCCAGCCAAGCCTGCAAAGCCCACAAAGCCCACCAAACAAGATGCTCCTCCTCCTCAGAAACCTGGCAAGCCAGCTGGCAACAAACCATCCAAAAACAAAGCCTTCACTCCTGCTCAGCCTCAAGAGTCTGTCGCAGAGCCCACAAAGCCAAAGCCAAAGCTCAAGGTTCAGGGTATGAAAACAGTATCAGGATATGTGCAAGGTGCTGAGACACTGTCGTCAGAGGCAACAGAAAAGATTTTGAAGGAGCTTTGTGGCCATGACACCTACCAGAGGCTTCTGCAGATCGTTCGGCCTCTTGCTCGGGAGGAAGACACTGCCACCACTTCAAGATATTCATGCCCCATCAAACCTTCTTCGCTAAGTGGGAGTCCCCCACCTCTCATGTTCCAAGAGACTTCTTTCTTGCCCCTGTGGCTGATGATGACAAGGACAAACTTTGGATCAGGATTGTTGAGAAAAAGCTCCGTGCTGGTCTATAAACGAAAGCTATCAGAGCAGGGAATGGACAACCTCTTGTTGCTCATTGGACTTGTTACCAGAGATGTGTTCCTTGTCTCTCAAGGTGAAGAAGATGAGGGGCATTTTCTTGAATATCCAGATCTGCTCAATCTGCCTGATTTTGGGGTTCCTCAATTTGCTGAATGGCTGGAAGTTTTGGAGAATATGATCACTGTGGCTGCACTGAACAAAGGTGAGTAGCTTTTTGATGCACTATCACTACTTTTTACTATTCTGACAGATGAGCTGAGTCATGGTATGTATTACACACCATTATTGTGTATTATTATTTACAAGCTACTGGGACAGATTCCAAGGCAGAGCAAGATGGTAATTATTATCTATTACAACTTCCTATTATTTACCCTCTTAGGTGCATCCTCAGAGCTCAAGGGAGACAGTGAGTAACAAGTGTTATTAGGTCAATATTGATCATCTATTATTATTATTGCAGGTGTTGAAGCATTGGCTCAAGGTGGGATTGAGTGGTACTCACCATTGATTCTGATAGATGTCATCATTCCAGCTTTGCCTGAAGAACAGCCAAAGGAACCGGAAAGCAATTCTGGAAGCCAGTCAGCTATTCTGGATGAAGAAGGTATGAAGATTGTTATGGGTATCCATTATCATTTATTACTCACCCATGATGGTAGGCCTCAAATCATCAGATCATCGTCAAGGTATGTGCATAACCATTCATTACCCTTTGTTCATAATTATCGAAGTTTCTGCAGATGAAATGGGCCAGGCTAGTGGTGAGGCTGTGACTGGCGAGTCCGTGGACAAGGTGGATGCTGAGAAGCCACCCCCATCATCTGAGTGTAGATATTTCTTTTTTGCATCAGTCTCTTCTAACTTTGTGAAAATGCAGCTACCAATGCATCAGCTAGCAACACTGGTGATCCCGGTAAGGCAGCATTTACACTTCTATCATGCATCTAAACAAAGCTAGTAGTGGATGAAACAACAGTGACAAAAGGTAACTATTTATTAATTCCTATTTATTATTATATCTATTATCATATCAGCGCTCTCCCCTCCCCCTCAAATTGCTACTCTGGCTGAGAGTCCAGTTAAGCCCAGTGATGTCCCTGATGAAGTTAATCTGGAAGGTATGTGTTGTATCTACATATGTCACTTTAAATTCAAATTCTCTTTTACAGATGATGATAGTTTGGACCAGGTCTCTCTGGGCAACAGTGATGATGAACCTAGGGACGATGATGAGCTGAAGTTGGATGACATAATTGATGTCAGTCGATGCAGCTCTGACCCTATTCCAGATAAACGTAAGTCATGTTCCTGGTTGGAAATGCATCTGACCCATTCTTGTAGCCTGGACAGTTGAAGATCTTGGCTTTTCTGATGAAGTCATCGCAGCTATGGGTGAGGAGTGGGAAAGCTTCAGCAATGTCTTCAGGCAGTGTTTGGAATTGGTGAATGGAACTCCCGCTGTATATGCAGCCTGGGAGGAAAGGCGAGCAGATGAGAATCTCATGAAAGCCATGAGTCCTTGGCTTAGGGGTGAGGTCTTCACAGAGGAAAAGGTCTCTGAACTCCCCCTCAACTTTGTCTCTCTTTGGCAAAATCACTGGCAGTCAAAGATGGTTTACCAGCTCCAACCAAATGCCACCGAAACACAGACTCATGCTGAAATCATTAAGAAAAAATTCTAGTGTGGTGGTCGGCAGGGTTTGGTAGTGCTTGGGATAGGTCTCTGGTGGGCTTGGTGGGCAGCATGGTCTTCAGAACATTAGGGGACAGAGTCAGACTGGGTGAAACTTGTGGAGTTGGTCACTTCTACCTTAAAAAAGGTGGTGGCAAAGGCAAGGTGAGTATTCTATCTTCTTGTGGCTAACTTTTTTAACCGGAGCCTTCTTAGTGCCCAGAAAGCGTCTGGTAACAAGCAAATCAAGACTCCAGCAACAAAGCCCAAGGCCTCTGTCCCTGCATCCAAATCGGCTAGTAAGGGCAAGCCTGCAGCCATCCCAGAAGAGTCGCTGTCTGCTGGTTCATCCAAGCGACCTCCATCTGCACATTCTGACCAGCTGAAGAAGAAGAAAATGAAGCTTACTTGATGCCCTGCCCCCCTGTACATTCATATATTTTGCTCTATCATGTAACAATCAATATATGTTGTCTCCTCTGCCAAAATGGCAGAGTCTATCTAAATCAGAGAAGTGGGTTTATGATTATTTATTATATTGATTGCTTACCCTGCAGATGCCCTGCCCCCTGAACATGTTCATATAATATGCTATCTATTATACTCCTAACAGCAATGGTCTAAATTCAGAGAAGGAGGTTTATAATTATTTATCATATTGAATGCTCATTCATACCTCTTCAGCATGAGTTGGATGTGACAACAACTTATTATTAATAATATATCTTGATCTCATATATGCTGTCTCCTCTGCCATTTTGGCAGTCTATCTAAATCAGAGAAGTGGGTTTATGATTATTTATTATATTGATTGCTTACCTTACTGATGCCCTTGCCCTGAACATGTTCATATAATATGCCATCTATCATGTAAGTTATTGTACCCCTACAGCCATGGTCTAAATTCAGAGAAGGAGGTTTGTAATTATTTATCATATTGAATGCAGAGAGCTCTTGGCATGAGTTGGATGTGACGACAATTTATTATTATTATTTCTCCATAAGAACCATTGATCACCATCAAAAAGGATTTGATACAATTGTTTATTTATTTATTGGCAAGGGATCTATCTATCTATCTACATGCTGTTCAATTAGATCACCCACCCATATGTTACTGGACCACTAAGGTCAATGCAAGGTCAATGGAGCAGCCACAAAGTTAGAACATCCTGGCCATGGTAAAGGTGTACGATAAATGGAGGAAGATAATACCTCATTGGTCAGCTGGGTCTATCCTGGTGGAGGGTAATAAATAATGCTTGTCACCTGGCTGATTTCACATCTATGGATGGAAATGATACAGCCCTGCAGGTTGGCCAGATTCATATAGTGCTGGAGGATAATGACTATCAGGACCATCAACCGGTCCTGCAGTAATGGAGGAGAATAATAATCCCTCCTCAGTCAGCCGGGTCTATCCTAGTAGAGGATACTAAATAGTTAGTGTCGCTAGGCTGGGGAGAAAGATAATAATGCCTTGCAGGTCTGCCAGATCTATAGCAGGAGAATAATAAACCATAAGGGTTGTCAGCCGATGCTACTGTAATGGGAGAACATAATAATCGCCTGTCCATCGGCTGGGTCTAGCCTAGTAGAGGATAATAAATAGTTGGCATCACCCAGCCGATTCTACATCTATGGACATCAATAATAAAGCCTTGCATGTCAGCTGGATCCATAGACAGTAATAAACCATAATGATTGTCAGCTGATGCTACTGTAATGGGAGGGAATAATAATCCCTCCCCAGTCGGCCGGGTCTATGCTAGTAAAGGATAATAAATGGTTGTCGTCACCCGGCTGATTCTACATCTATGGACAGATAATAAAGCCTTGCAGGTTGGCCAGATCCATAGCAATAGACAATAATAAACCATAAGGATTGTCAGCTGATGCTACCATAATAGGGAATAATAATCCCTCCCCAGTCGGCCGGGTCTATGCTAGTAAAGGATAATAAATAGTTGTTGTCACCCGGCCGATTCTACATCCATGGACATAAATAATAAAGCCTTGCAGGTCAGCCAGATCCATAGCAATAGACAATGATAAACCATAAGGATTGTCAGCTGATGCTACCATAATGGGAGGGAATAATAATCCCTCCCCAGTCGGCCGGGTCTATGCTAGTAAAGGATAATAAATAGTTGTCATCACCTGGCCGATTCTACATATATGGACATAAATAATAAAGTTTTGCCAGTCAGCCAGATCCATAGCAATGGAAGATAATAAGCCATCGGGACCATCAGCCAATGCTACTGTAATAGAGAGAAATAATAATCCCTCCTCAATTGGCCGGGTCCATCCTCATGGATGATAATAAATAGTTGTCATCCCCCAGCCGATTCTACATCCATAGGCAGCAATAATAAAGCCCTGGGGGGTCGGCCGGACCCATAGCAATGGTGGATAATAAACTATAAGGACCATCAGCCAATCCTACAGTAATGGCGGAAAACAATCATCCCTCATCAGTAGGCCGAGTCCATCCTAGTAGAGCAGATAATAATCTTTTCTCCATTGGCTGGATCCATCACAATGGAAACAATGTATTATTGTTGCCTATAACTATAGTAATAGCCCTCGCACCAGCCGATGTCAGCCAAACCTATAACAATAGGCTTTAGTCATGCAGCTGAGTCTATTGTTATGGCTACAGTGGACTAAATCTTGTGTCACAAAAGCATGGAACAAGTCACACATTTTGTAGGTCCAACTGTTCATTGATTGGCAGGCTGTACAAGTCTAGCAACTAACAAGCAAGAACCTTCTCAATCACAAACTTCAAGATAGTTTGTACAGAACTGACTCAGTCACTATTTCATATATGTAGGTCTGGCTGGCCCCAAACTTGAAGTTTGAATTCTCAGGCTCTATGCAGAACTTGTGCAAGCAGCGTGGACAAATGGTTGTATTGCTTGATACTCATGCTCTTTGCCTGTTTTGCTCACTGGGCACTTAAACAAAAAGGCAAATGTTCAATCATTCAGGAGAATCTAGTTCAAGCACTCTGCCGAGTTGCAAATCTCTTAAGCTACTACTAATGCTACATCCTCTCAGCTCTGTTTTTAACATTCTCATTCAGCTTCACCTTTGGATTCTCCCTTGCTGAAGTCAAACATAGTCATCTGACTTATGTCTGAAGTACCAAGTTCAATGCATTCAAGCCAAGAGTCAGCATTAGTAGATTGAGTATCAAAGATCATTCAAGAGCCAATGTCAGCATTTGTGAGATTTGGTTATTTCATGTGAGAATGGTTTATGACTGTCAAGAAGCATGTTAGAGTATAGTCCAGCCAAGACCAGCACAGGTGTCATATGGTAGTCACTGTCCAGAATTGCAAGTAACAAGATGGCATCCAGAACTGCTATTGTTGCTGTTAATGTGCCAGTTTCAATGGTTAGGTGAATGAGCTTAGTGACTGAGTCTTTGGTTTCTTTGAACCTGATGTCATATCAAGTAAGCTAATCAATGACTGTGTCATTAAGGTATCCAAGCAGCACTGCCAACCAGCTAGAGCTAAGGATATAGTTCATCTTAACATCCAACACCAATGCTATCTGCATTTGATATAGTTCCTGCTATAATTCCTACAGGGACATCTATTTCCACCATACTTCCCACAGGTAGGCCTCAAGTATTCTGCACTTCCTACTGGCTGTATGAGATGCTGTACAATTTAGCAGGTCACATGTCACAGGTCTCCCAGATTGCCAAATTTCCAGTACTAAGGTCACAGAGGGATTTACCAGTTGTTACACTATGCCAGAAAAGTAGAAAACCATACTGCAGTCTTTGGAAGAGCATTTAGGAGCTTTGTGTAGCACTCTGGACTGTAATTTGGGCCTGACACTGGCAAACTATTTTTGTCAGCTCTGACACATTGTATAACTAGTTATGCTCTCTGTCTAGGCTATCTCACAAGTGACCTGGTATGTTTAAGCTCTATTCTGACAGATTGTCAAATTTTTGATTCACAAGCTCATCTGCTAGACAGTGTGTCACAGTGATGAACTGGTCTTTTTGGAAAC